>JAINUT010000127.1:0-68084 GCA_020205555.1 Panax stipuleanatus
ATCAATTGTTTATTCGTACGATCAATAATAGTACAAGCTGTAGTGCTCAGTAAAGAGTAAGGTTCGAATACTTGCACAATATTCAAAGTTGTGTAAGATAGAGAACTTTGTATAATCATAGATTCCTTGCATAAAGTAAATGCATAGGTTAGGATACTTGCTCGATAAAAAGTAGGGTTAAGAACTTGCCTGAGTCGTTGATTAAATCCAACCTCGACTTCTTATCCTTTGATTAACCTATTATTATTGTAACGGTTAATCTCTATCAATATATAAACATATAACCCTAAATCGGTCTAACACACTAGCCTTAGGTATCTAAGACTTCTCAAACAATCATATTATTGTTCTTTAATCGTTATCTCTATCACTCTATCATTAATATAGTATTTCATATTATTCTTTGAATAAATCCTTAAATCTTAGTTAGGGATATTCACATTAATGTCTCATTGGTTCACAATTAAATAATCTTTGAAAGTATTTAATTGTTTAGTAATTATTATTCACAATTAAAATGTTTTGGTCACTTATTTCATATTCGATTATTTACACAATAGTCTTTACAATTATTTATAAGTCAAGTCTTGGTGTCTCACAATTAAGTATTATCTTAATTGTTTATTCGTTTCACAATTAAAATCTTATTTAGTTTTAATTGTTTAAATTTAGGAATATTAAGTTAATTATCACTTAACAATTAAATTATTTTACTTGTTTAATATTCTTTAAGTCAAACAAGTCTTAGACTTTTAAAGTCCAAATTGTATTTAATTAACACACAATTAAATTACTTTAATTGTTTAAGTATCTTTGATTTATAAAAACTGTTAATATTAATCAATTTAAGTATATTATTTAATTAATTAATATTTTATTTTTAGAAAAATTGAAGTTACTGGACCCGATATGACCCGACCCGACCCACGTAGACTCGACCCGGTTCGACCCGGATTAGGACCAACCATGAACTAGGCTTGGCGCTGTAGCGCCAGGTTTAGTACTGCAGCTGGCATAGGAGCGCCGACCCTGCAGAACCTTAACCCGACAGTGGCGCTGCAGCGCTGGTTTTAGTGTTGAGGACGCGCCGCAGCGCTGGTCCTAGAATTTTGTAAAATGATGCTGGCGCTGTAGCGGTAGCTTTGGCTTCCTGGGTGGCCGACAGCGCACCCTGCAGAAAACCTAGCCAAGAAATTTTTCAAAATGCTTTCTTACCTTCTTTGATTCAAACATGCATATCTTATTCATTTACATCCAAATAAGTTGAAACCACTTCCAATATCTCATAAACTTGTATATATACAAATATGATATCTTGCACAATTTTTTAAAAATGTTTATTTAATTAAACTTAGTGCTTTTCCATGCTAGGGTTCGCATATTGACATATTTTACGGAAAGTTCTGCTACGGGTTCGTTTTAAGTCCGATTACTATGATTCCACTTGGGTTATGTCCGTATATCATAGAGGTTCAACATAAAATTATTGGATCATATGTAATGGCTTATACATTTTATAGACTACTACAGAACATATTTTCATGCTCACTAGTGTTTAACTAGGTTTAAGCTAACATGCATTTCTATCCATACTAATTCAACTAAACAAGTGAATAAGAACTTAGTTAATGATATACCTCTTGATGGCTCTCTTTTTCTTAGCTATAAATCTTGAGTAGGCCTCCACTTGTTTCCTTCTCTAGTGCTCCCATCAATAGCAAGAAGCTCTCTTGGGCTTTCTTCTTTTCTCTCAACTCTCTATAGATCGCTATAGTTCTACACTTAGCAAATGAACTAACAACTCAACACACCAATGCATGGCCACTATTTATAGCCAAGCTATTACTCTCCTATGGACAATACTCAAGGGCAAAGAAGAGTTGGTGACCAACTCCTACCAACTAGTTACTATTATTGTACCCTTAGCTATTGGGCTAGTCAGCATTGCCATCCATGGGCTAGCTTGCAAGCTTAGCTACACTGCAAATTTTCAGCATTACTAAGGGTCATGGAAGGGGTCTTATTGCACCATGTTACATTTTATTATCCCACTTGTACATAATGCTAGCATACAAGTCTTTATACACACATATGTATTTAAATACCTCTCTTATACATCCATATACATATAGACCTATACAATATGTATATATGTATCCATCAACTTATATTACACATGGGGCCATATCAAATTAAATCAATTAGGCTAAGCACACTAAAGTACACGGACCCTAATATTTAATCTAGCACATATCATTATGATTGGACCACATCTCCTAACTCTTATAAATATGTCACATTAATGTTATTGGGATTGGATAACCTAAGTCCAATACATTATTAATTCAATGACCTAACTAGTCCAATTAAGAAATTAATTATGCCACACAAGGCTTAACACTTAAACTTATCATTATCATTAACTTACTTCTTCATCATTCCATACTTGATTAAATTATTAATCACACAACACACACACACACACACACACACACACACACACCACACATATATATATTATATGCACACAAATAATTTAAAATAACCTTTATTTTAAAATTTTAAAATTATTATAAAATTTTCCGGGTATTACATCCTCCCCCCCTTATAAAAATTTCATCCTCGGAATTGATACAAGGTTACACAAATAGATGGGGATAGTCTCTCCTCAACTTATCTTCTAATTTCCACGTAGCTTCCGTCGATGTTGTGGTTTCGCCAAAACTACTTTTACAAAATATATAACTTTTATTTCTCAAAGTTTGTTCTTTCCTATCTATTATTTGGATAGGAATATCCTCGTAAGTCAGATTCTTCTCTACTTGAATCGGCTCGTAGGATTATCACATGATTATAGTTGGGCTTGTACGGATGTAACATAAAATATGGAAACACATTGTGGATGTGATTCAGTTCGGGGTTGGTAAAGCTACTATGTACGCCACTTCGCACACTCGCCTCAATATCTCGAATGGCCCTATGAACCTCGGGCTCAATTTTCCCTTTCTTGCCGAACCGTATCTTTCCTTTCCGAGGAGATACTTTCAAAAATACGAAACTGCCGACCTCAAATTCTCAGCTCTGACGATGCAAATCCATGTACTTCTTCTGGCGATCTGAGCTACTATCAATCTCGCTCTTATTACTGTCAACCACATCTGCCTTTTGTTGCACTAATTCTGGTCCCAAAATTCGTCGTTACTCCGACTTTAGTCCCATATAACAGCGTTCTGCATTTTCTCTCGTAAAGGGTTTTCGTACGGTGGCATGCCGGATACTCCGCATGATAACTATTGTTGTAAGCAAATTCTACTAGGGGAAGGTGGTCGTCCCAATTTCTCTTGAAGTCCATCACTAAGATCTAAGCATGTCCTCTAGCATTTGTATAGTTTCTCTCACTCTGTCCGTCTGTCTGAGGATGATAGCAGTAATCAATCTCAATTGTGTTCCCATCCTCTCTTTTTAAGCTTTTTCGCAAAATTGACATGAAGCGCAGTCTCGATCGGAGACAATTGAGACCGACACTCCATGTCCGTGAAATAATTTTTCTTTACGTACAAACTTGCTAACTGATTTAGATTATATCAGATTTTAATGGGTAAAAAATGAGCTGTCGTCGTTAGTTGATCCACGATAACCCAAATGACATCATATCTTTCTGTGTGACTGGAAGTCCCACCACGAAGTCCATCGTAATGTGCTCCCCATTTTCCATTCTGGTATCTCCAATGGTTTGAAGTAGACCACTCGGCCTTTGGTGCTCTGCTTTGACTCGTTGACAAGTGAGACATCTACTGATGCAGTCTGCAACTTCCCGTTTCAGATTGGGCCACCAAAAGTGCTGTCGAAGATCTCGATACATTTTCGTGCCTCCTGGTGAACAAATACATCGTATTGTCTGCTTCGTGCAAGATTTCTTCTCTCAGTTCTGTTACAGCTGGCACCCATACTCTTCCTTCGAATCTTAAGATACCTTCTTTATCCATTTTAAATCTTTTCTTTCTTCATTTTCTACTATTCTCTTTCTTATCATTTCGCACTCTTCATCCTTCTCTTGTGATTTTTTTACTCTATCCAGTAATGTTGGACGAGCTTCCACTGCAAATAATCTTTCTTCAGACTTTCCCGGTCCCTTTACTTCTATTTCTGATTTCTCTATTTCTCTTATTAACTCCTCCTGAGTTGTTAATTTGGACAATTACTCCCTTCCTTTTCTACTCAGCGTATCAGCTACTACGTTTGCCTTTCCCGGGTGATAAAGAATTTCACAGTCATAATCCTTGATCAATTCCAACCATCTTCTCTGTCACATGTTCAACTCCTTCTGTGTGAAGATATATTTCAGACTCTTGTGGTCCGTGTATATCTCACATTTCTCTCCGTATAGATAATGTCTCCAAATCTTTAATGCAAAAACTATTATCGCTAACTCTAAGTCATGAGTAGGGTATCATTTTTCGTAATCCTTCAGTTGTCATAATGTATACGCAATGACCTTGCTATGCTGCATTAGCACAAAGTCAAGTCCTTTATGCGATGCATCACTATACACTACAAAACCTCTCGCATTGTCCGGTAATGATAATACAGGCGCTTCGCTTAACCTCTTCTTCAACTCTTGAAAACTTTCCTCGCATTTTTTCATCCATACGAACTTTACCGTCTTCCTCATTAGATTGGTCAACGAGGTTGCTATCTTAGAAAAATCATGATAAATCTTTGATAGTACCAAGCTAACCCTAAGAAACTTCTCACCTCCGTTGGTGTCTTTGGTTGTTCCCAATTACTCACTGCCTCTACCTTCGCAGGGTCTACTGAAATCCATCCTTGTCTACCACGTGTCCTAAGAATTGAACCTTCTCCATCCAAAATTCACATTTTAAAAATTTCACATACATTTTCTCTTTCCTTAACGCTTCCAAAACCATCTTCAGATGTTCAGCGTGCTCTTCATTGGTCTTTGAATAAATCAAGATGTCGTCGATGAAAACTACTACGAATTTATCCAAGTATGGCTTTAAAACTTGGTTTGTCAAGTCCATGAATGCTACCCGAGCATTAGTCAATCCAAATGACTTTACCAAAAACTCGTAGTGCCCATAACGGGTTCGAAACGCCGTCTTTGGTATGTCCTCCTCCCATACCTTCAACTAGCGATAACCCGTTCGTAGGTCTATCTTTGAGAAACACTTCGCACCCTTTAATTGGTTGAAAAGGTCGTCTATCCTTGGTAACGGATATCTATTCTTGATCTTTACTCTGTTCAATTCTCGATAATCACTACAGAGCCTCATTGATCCGTCCTTCTTCTTAACAAACAAGACTGGTGCTCCCCAAGGAGACACACTCGGTCGTATGTAACCCTTGTCTAGTAATTCCTGCAATTGTATTATCAATTCCTTTATTTCCACTAGCGCCATACGATATGGGGCTTTCGAGATCGGTGCAGTTCCCGCTGCTAAGTCTATTACGAATTCGATCTCTCTGTCAGGAGGAAGACTAGGCAGATCACTTGGAAATACGTCTTGGAATTCTCTTACTATGGATATATCCTTTATTTCCACTCCTTTTCCTAAGTATCCACTATATAGCTAAGTAACCTACACATCCCTTTCTTAACAATTTCTTGGCCTGCATCATCGTAAAACAACATGATTGCTTAAGCGATGAGCTACCATAAAACACCACCTTAGACCGATTCGGAGTCTGAAGGTTCACACTTTGTTATGATAATCAATTATCGCAGCATGGTTATACAACCAATCCATTCCCAGTATCACGTCAAATTCTCCCAATCTAATCGAAATTAAGTCTACCGCTTAGTTCATGATCTCTAATGTTTGCGTGATAATTTCGGTATACGTACTCTACGCCTACTTCCTTATTCGTAACTTCTATGTTCAAAGGATTTCCTAATCGTTCTCGGGGTAAGTTTAATCGACTAGCAAATTCTTCAGACATAAATGAACAGGTAGCACCCGAATCAAATAAATCATTTATATTATTAATTGGGACAACACCTGACACCACGTCCTTTGCAGCTACTACTTCTTGGACTGTCATGTTAAAGGTTCTGGTGGCTGGGCGGTTGGATTGCGTTGGTCCGCCGATCATTAGCTTGCTGCCTCCCCCTTGCTGGCCACTTTCTCCGTCGTTTCCCTTCTTTGGGCAATCCTTGATCTGATGCTCGATTTAGCCACAAGCAAAACATCCCTCGATCTTCTTTGGCTTCGGGCAATTGGGTGAAATGTGCCCCTCTTGGCCACAGTTGTAATAGGTACTGCGCCCCTTCCAGCACTCTCTCTGGTGGTTTTTTCCACACTTCGGGCATCCCTCCGCTCGCTTCTTAAACCCTCCTTGGTAACTTCCTATTTGATTATTGTTTCTGTTGTTGTTGTTGTTATCCATTTCCTCTTCCCTAGATTACTTCCTCTGCTGCTGCTCCCCCCACGACTTTTTCCTTCAGTGTTCTTACTCTTCTTCTCTTTGTTATACTGACTTAAGGCCTCACTACCTCCCTATGCAATGATAGCCTCTTCCAACAGCGTGGCAAAAGAGTCGATCTGGAGAATTGACACCTTATTGAACAGCCAAGGTTTCAATCCTTGTTTGAAACGTCTGGCTTTTCTTTCTTCATCCCCTACATGGTGTTCTGCAAACTGGGCGAGCTCATTAAACTTAGCCGCATATTGCGCCACTGTAAACTCCCTTTGTTTAAGTTCTAGGAACTTTACCTCCATCCTAATCTTCATGCTCTTCAGGAAATAATTCTCGAAGAACAAAGTCTTAAACCTATCCCAGGTTATAATCCCTTCTCCCGCTCTTTAGTGATTTTCCTCCCACCAGTAGTTTGCTTCACCCCTCATCATGTAGGTAGCAAACACCATCTTTTGATCTTCGCCCACATGAGCAATGGCGAAGGCTTTCTCTATCTCCTTGATCCATGTTTGCGCCATGATAGGATCGGTAATACCCTCAAATTCTGGAGGTCCTAAGCCCCTAAAGTCTTTAAAGTTTGTAACTGGAATTTCTTGGGGATTGGGGTGAACGGGTTCATTGTTCCTTCCCCGAAGGGCTTCTCCTAACAAGTCAACTAGTTTTTGTATCGGGTCTACTTGCTCCCTCTCATCGTTAATCGACTCTTTTGGTGCAGCTAGTCTACATCTGGGTGCCATTATCTGCATCACAAAATTTCATTTTTATTATCTAATTATATTATTTAAACACTTCTCAATGCAAAGGAATAAATTTTATAACACGTTTCTGAAGTAAGAACATTTATATTCATATGCCAAATCATTACATCAATATGATCATCCCTAGCATACTTCTATGAATGTCAACATATATCCCCTAATATCATAGAAAACGGGGAATACACTATCATATTACCCCTCTAACATAAGCCTACTCGGGGTTTACAACTATCCCATATCCTATACAAAATCCTATACAAAAGATTAGGAATACATCTAAATGTGTAAATCACATAAAAGTAACTACTACTACTACTATTAGACTAATGGGTCTTATCCCAACATTTTGCGCTCCACGGCGCTCTTGTACTCCACCTGGGATATGTGAGCCATCGAATCCCTGCTCATGGCGTGTCGGGTCTGTCCCTACTCCGTCGAGTAGTGATATACACCATCAATCACTCTCTCTATGGCTGTGCGAAAAATATAGCCCATCTTGTTCATCTTCCTCTTCTTAGATTTCACCTCATCCTCTAAATCTTCTGCCCTATCATTAGCTCCTTCCCACTTCTCCTCGAAGTGGATCATCTCCATTACCTCTATCTCGAGCTGAGTGCAGAGAGCCTGATGGGTTTGTACGAAATCGTGACGCAATCAAATTGCAAAAATTAGCGGAAGCATGGTATATCAGAGTTTAAAAAATTTCTACAAAACCATTACCCGGATCATCCTTTATGCAAATTATTAATTTAAAACGATAAATAAGAAGTTATGGAATCATACCCTTGTAGAACGAAGCTTCCACAGGTACTAGTTCAACTCCTTGTTCTTCGTGATCTCCTTGAATTTTCGGGTTAGATTCTTTCCTTTGATCAACGTTAGCCACCCAAGTGTTTGGCCTCTAGAGGTGATCCACCAAGGAAGAGGAATTATCAAGAAGGAGGGTGTTTGACTTAACCTTAGTTTTCTATCCTCTATAGAAAAGGAGTACTCTCCAACAATTGGAATTGCATCATCTAATATCTATTATAAGACTCCTCTTATATAGATATTAGTCAACCCTTCTAATCCTATTAGACATGAGATTTCTTTTAATTAATTAAACTCCTTTAATTAATTTAGGCTTCCCACCACATGGGAATAATTAATTAAATTCATTTAATTAATTTGTCTCCTAATCTTATTAGGAATAAATGAGAGTACTAAATATTAAATTAATTACTAAACTCCTTTAGAAATTAAAATAATAATAATTGTAATAATATTAATAAGACTCCTCTTATTAATTTATATTTAATATTTCCAAAATATTAAATAATAAACATGAAGCTATTTAATTTATTCTATCACCATAGATTAAATTAATTATACTTAATGCATTATTACGATTATGCCATTACCTTCTTAAATAATTATTCTTCCTTTTATGGTGTGACCCTTTAGGTTCTCCATATTAAATCGGTTGTGAATAAATCAATTAAAACAATTTTAATCTTATTTAAATAAATAAATTAAACTAATAATTTATTTAAATAAATAATATTTATTCTACAATAGGGATAAGCCTCCCTAGCGATCAACGACTTTCCAGATAATATAGATTTCAACATTAATCATAAAAGAACCTGTGAGTTAATAGTTACCATACAATTCAATCCTTCCACCATACAATGTCCCAATTAAATACAAGACATGGATTTACTGTTAAGTCTTATTTTATTTAATTATATGTATTTCGATTAGAAAATGCACAACTCCAAATAATGCAAATTAAAAACTCCTTTCTAATTTCATTTCACCTTGGCCAAGGATTCCTGGGTTGTCATTTAACGAATCACATAGGACATATCTCCTCTTTTACTAGAGGTGGTAGATTCTTTATTGATCATTCATTATCTCCATATATAACTCACTATACCCAAGCATACCCTATATATGCCTTAAAAGGTCTTAAGGAATAAGTCAAAGTATAATTTGTTACATACAAGATACTATGATGATCTCAAGTCCAAGGATCACTTGTACTACTATCACATTAGGAATTCCTATTGACAGGCGAGTAAAACTCCATTAGGTATTCCATAGCGAATCACGTTCAGTGAACTTATTCTCCAATAAGCACCTACATACTTGCTTTAGTGTCTCCACACAAATGATCATGAGATCAATCATCCTCATCCAATGAGCAAGCAACATATGTACCAATCTATCCGGATTTACTAATCCCCTTTTTAGTAATCCCACGATTGGGAACTATTTTAGTTTTAGAGCTTTCTAAGAATTTAGATCTCATTAGCATGATCATCATCATGATTCTAAAAGCATTGCTTAAAACTATGGGTTATTTACATATTATAAAAACAGCACCATGTAGATAATTAAATGCCTTTAATAAATGAATATTTTTTTTTAATAAATAAATAAGATTGTTTACAAAGTACATGCTTTATCATCATACATGATTGGCTTGTATGCACACTACTATCAATCTCCCACTTGCACTAAAGCCAATCACCATGGTATCTCATACCCAACTTCTCTAAGTGACGATCAAACTGCTATTGTGTTAAAGCTTTAGTTAATGGATCTGCAATGTTGTCTTGAGAGTCTACACTCTCCTCTTTCAATGATTTCTTTAATCAAAGTGCCGCAACACATGTTTAGATTCAAGATGAGACTTAGGAACTATTCCTAGTTCTGTAATGAACTTTTCATCTAAAACATCAACTTGCAGCTTCACTTACAGTTATATACTCTGCCTCTGTCACTGAATCAGCAACTGTTTGCTGCTTGGAACTCTTCCAACTCACTACGCCTCCGTTCAAGGTAACAACATACCCCGAAACAGATTTACTGTCATCTTGGTCCGTTTGAAAACTTGAGTCTGTGAAGCCCTCGAGTTTTAATTCAGACCCACCGTAGACAAGAAAAATATCTTTAGTCCTTCTCAAGTACTTTAGGATATTCTTCACTGCCTTCCAGTGCTCTTCTCCAGGATTCGACTGGTATCTGCTCGTTACACTAAGTGCATGAGCAACATCCGGTCTAGTACATATCATACCGTACATGATAGATCCTATTGCAGAAGCATAAGGGATCTTACTCATACGGTCTCTCTCCTCAGGTGTCTTTGGGGCCTGTTTCTTGGAGAGATGTATTCCATGGCTCATCAGCATGAGACCTCTTTTGGAATCTTCCATGCTAAATCTCTTTAGCATTGCATCAATGTACGTTCCTTGGGATAAACCAAGCATCCTTTTAGATCTATCTCTATAGATCTTTATCCCCAAAATATAGGATGCTTCTCCCAAGTCCTTCATGGAGAAGTGTTTAGATAACCAGATTTTAATCGATTGTAGCATAGGAATGTCATTCCCTATCAGTAATATATCATCAACATATAATACAAGGAATGAAATTGCGCTCCCACTAACCTTCTTGTACACACATGGTTCATCGTCATTTTTGATAAAATCAAACTATTTGATTGTCTCATCAAAACGAATGTTCCATCTACGAGAAGCTTGCTTCAATCCATAAATGGATCGTTGCAGCTTACAGACTTGATTTATTCCAACCTTTGAAACAAATCCCTCTGGCTGTGTCATATACACATCCTCCTCAAGTTTCCCATTGAGGAAGGCTGTTTTCACTTCCATCTGCCAGATCTCATAGTCGTTATAAGCTGCAATCGCAAGCAAAATCCGAATGGACTTGAGCATAGCTACTGGTGAAAAGGTTTCATCATAATCAACTCCTTGTCTTTGTTTGAAACCTTTTGCAACCAGTCGGGCCTTATAGGTCTCCACCTTGCCGTCCGCTCCAGTCTTTCTTTTAAAGACCCATTTACACCTAATAGGCTTAATGCCTTCAGGTGGTGAAACCAAAGTCCATACTTTGTTTTCATACATGGAGTCCATTTCGGATTTTATGGCTTCAAGCCATTTCCCTGAGTCTTTATTACTCATGGCCTGTTCGCAATTCAATGAATCATCATCATTCATGATGTGTACCTCATCGTCATCCTCTATAACGAATCCATACCTCTCAGGTATCTTCGGTACTCTCCCAGATTTACGAACAGGGTGTGGTATAGTAGGTTCTTCTACTTGGTCAGGTACCTGACTTTGATCCGTGGTAATTTGTGGTTCTTGAACTTCTTCAAGATATATCTTACTCCCACTGACCCCTTCATGGATAAACTCCTTTTCCAAGAAGGCAGCATGTTTCGCAACAAACACCTTTTGATCAGTTAGATGATAGAAATAATACCCTACAGTTTCTTTAGGGTATCCCACAAATCTACACTTTTCGGATTTAGTCTGTAGCTTATCATGTTTAAACTTTTTGACATAAGCTGGACAACCCCAAGTCTTAACATGCTTAAGATTTGGTTTCCTCCCCTTCCACATCTCATATGGAGTCTTTGGGGCGGATTTGGTAGGTACCTTGTTAAGTAGGTATGCAGCCGTTTCTAGGGCATATCCCCAGAAGGAAATTGGAAGGTCGGTAAAACTCATCATGGATCGAACCATGTCTAATAGTGTTCAATTTCTCCTTTCAGATACTCCATTTAACTGTGGTGTACCTGGTGGAGTCCATTGTGAGATTATACCATTTTCTTTGAGACAATTGAGAAACTCACCGCTTAAGTATTCTCCACCTCGATCTGATCGAAGTGTCTTTATACTCTTGCCCGTTTGTTTCTCTACTTCACTTCTGAACTCTTTGAACTTTTCAAACGATTCTGACTTGTATTTCATCAAATACACATATCCAAATCTTGAGTGATCATCAGTGAAAGTAATAAAATAAGAATACCCACCCCGTGCACTTGTTGTCATAGGTCCACAAACGTCTGTGTGAATCAATGCCAACAACTCTGTAACTCTTTCTCCTTTTCCACTAAAAGGAGATTTAGTCATTTTACCCATGAGACAAGATTCACAAGTTGGATATGATTCATAATCGGATAGCTCGAGGAGCCCATCTTTATGCAACTTGGATAATCTTGTTTCATTGATATGACCGAGTCTACAGTGCCACATGTAGGTATAATTAATATCATCTCTTTTTCTTTTCTTAGTTTGTTCAATTTGAAATATATTTTCTTGTAAGTCAAGTGTATAAAGTCCATTTCGTAAATTTCCAATACCATATAAAACATCGTCTTTATAAATAGAACAACTATTGTTCTTTATAACAACGTTAAATCCTTCCATATCCAATACAGAAATTGAAATAATGTTTTTAATAATATTCGGAACATAATAACAATTATTAAGATAAATGGACTTGCCCGAAGGCATTGCTAAATAATAAGTTCCTACAGCTAATGCAGCAACCTTTGCTCCATTCCCCACTCGTAGGATCACTTCATCATTGTTCAGCTTTCTACTTCTGACCAGTCCCTGCACAGTATTACATATGTGAGAACCACAGCCGGTATCCAATACCCAAGTAGAATTATAACTTTCAGAAAAATTAATTTCAATCATAAACAAACCTTGATTGGAAGTCGAAGCTTCTCCAAGCTTCTTCTCTGCTAGATACTTCTTGCAGTTCCTTTTCCAATGTCCCGGCTTGTTGCAATGAAAGCACATTCCTTTAGCTGGTTCAGGTTTCTTTTGTTCCTTTTCTTTCCCTTTTCCCTTAGCCTTCTTAGATTTCTTCTTTTCAGAAGATACCTTGGGCCTCTTCCTTTTATTGGAAGAATCCACCATCAAGACATGGTTCTTCTTGGATGGGAAGTGACCTTCTGCAGTTTTCAGCATGTTAAGCAGCTCAGGCAAGCTGACATCTAGCTTATTCATGTGAAAATTAACCACAAACTGCGAGAAGGTCTCAGGGAGTGACTGCAAGACCAAGTCTTGACTCAACTCCCCATCCATGACGAACCCAAGCTGTCCAAGGCGTTCAATCAAATTGATCACTTTCAGGACATGAGTCTCGACGGCAGTACCCTCGGTCATCCGAGATCGGAAGAGCTCCTTAGATATCTCATATCTAGCAGTCCTACTCTGTTCACCATACAACTCCTTGAGGTGAAGCAGCATAGCAGGAGCATCCATATTTACGTGCTGACGCTGAAGCTCGTTATTCATGGATGCGAGCATGATGCATTGAGCCACAGATGCATCATCTTGCCACTTATTGAAAGTGACAATCTCTTCCTCAGAGGCTGTTTCTGAAACAGATTCAGGGACAGTTGAATTTAGGACATAAGAAATCTTTTCAGCAGTGAGAACAATTCTCAGATTTCTTAGCCAGTCCTCATAATTCGGCCCGGTAAGCTTGTTTGCATCAAGTATGCTTCGTAGTGAGATTAGTGATTTAGACATTTTTAAAATTCTGCATGTGAAAGAAAACAACATTTTAGCAAACATTCATTTTATTAATTTTGCATACCAAAATAAATTTAGGTCTTTATTTTAAATTGGTATCTCCCACTATTTTCATCAAACTATATTACCCTCACTTATATAGTTCGGCAACATCTAATTAAAGATTTGCTAGTGAGAATAAGGATCCCATTTCAAATGTATATAACCTTGTGGATAGCACAACAAGCGATATACAAATAAATAGGTAGACAACTCTTGTCAATTACATCACCATGTAATTCCTTTTATTTTGCCTCTTAAATCATAATGGTCAAGTGTGTGCACATCCGAACTAAAATGATTTAAGTTAAGTCCAGCCTAGCACTTCCATAAATTCAAAAAAGAAAAATGTTCGTCCTTGTGGATAGCACAACAAGACTAGATTGTTCAATTTTCTTGATAAGCATCAAATGTGATTAATTAATATCTTAAATACGCAATACTCGCCTTGTGGATAGCACAACAAGCTCATATTAAATATTTAATACTCTATTAATTTATCATGCTAGAAGGCGACGTTCGATATTTCAAATATCATTTGAACACTTCGGACTTAATATAATTTCTTTGAGGGGTTTGTTATTATTTGTCTCATCTTGTTTAGCGCGCATGCACATATATATATAAAATACGCGTCATTTTATTAAACATGCGAAGCATGTTTGCATAAAATATAATATATATAATATTTAGCATGCAATATAGAATATTATATTCTACCCGGATTGATTATGGACTTTTATTCTAGTTTGGTTCACTAGAGCCACCAAGTGAACCAAAAGGTCAAACCTAGGAGTGCAAGAATTTAAATTTATACGTAACTATTACATTTAAATCCGGGCTCCATACAAATGGGTCTTCACGTGCTCCTTGCTCCTTGGTCTCTAATTTCTTCAAGATAATTCTAACTATTCTTATTACATTAAACTATTTAATTTAAATAGAAACCTTGATCAACAGTCAAGGGGAAGTACATAGGAGGGAGATAGAATTTTACATCAAGAAAAAAAAATTAGAGAAGACGAGGTACGCAGACCCCATTTAATAAAACCCATTCATTCAAGCATTCAACTAAAATAAAATCCAATCACATTGGTCAAATAGTCCATAATCAATCCCCATTTATTTTCATACATATCACCATATATATCAATAAATAAATATTCATCTCATGAATTAAAACATTCCATATATATATGAGTATCATTTAATGGGCAATTTTAAATTGCATGAAATCCAATTTCAAGATTAAAATAAACTCTTTATTTTAATTATAAAATTATTTAGAATATAATATATAAATATATCATATTTATTTTTTAAAAAGAAGTCACCTTCTTTTATTAAAAGAGTCCTGCAGGTTTATTAAAAAGTCCTTTCCTGATGGGTCACCTTCTTTTTGGAGTAAGAAAGATACAACACCTTTTCTTTGCAGAATTCAAGATTAGCACCAAAAAAAATTTGTGATTCGTCCCAAAAAAAGTCTTTTTTTTTTTCTTTTTTTTTTTTTAAAAAATATAATTTTATACAATAAAATTATGCCCAATAAATTATTTTAAATACATACCCATATGTATATGAAATCAAAAATAAATTAATAATTGCATAAAGATTTGGCTCTGATGCCACTGATGGGTTTGTACGAAATCGTGACGCAATCAAATTGCAAAAATTAGCGGAAGCATGGTATATCAGAGTTTAAAAAATTTCTACAAAACCATTACCCGGATCATCCTTTATGCAAATTATTAATTTAAAACGATAAATAAGAAGTTATGGAATCATACCCTTGTAGAACGAAGCTTCCACAGGTACTAGTTCAACTCCTTGTTCTTCGTGATCTCCTTGAATTTTCGGGTTAGATTCTTTCCTTTGATCAACGTTAGCCACCCAAGTGTTTGGCCTCTAGAGGTGATCCACCAAGGAAGAGGAATTATCAAGAAGGAGGGTGTTTGACTTAACCTTAGTTTTCTATCCTCTATAGAAAAGGAGTACTCTCCAACAATTGGAATTGCATCATCTAATATCTATTATAAGACTCCTCTTATATAGATATTAGTCAACCCTTCTAATCCTATTAGACATGGGATTTCTTTTAATTAATTAAACTCCTTTAATTAATTTAGGCTTCCCACCACATGGGAATAATTAATTAAATTCATTTAATTAATTTGTCTCCTAATCTTATTAGGAATAAATGAGAGTACTAAATATTAAATTAATTACTAAACTCCTTTAGAAATTAAAATAATAATAATTGTAATAATATTAATAAGACTCCTCTTATTAATTTATATTTAATATTTCCAAAATATTAAATAATAAACATGAAGCTATTTAATTTATTCTATCACCATAGATTAAATTAATTATACTTAATGCATTATTACGATTATGCCATTACCTTCTTAAATAATTATTCTTCCTTTTATGGTGTGACCCTTTAGGTTCTCCATATTAAATCGGTTGTGAATAAATCAATTAAAACAATTTTAATCTTATTTAAATAAATAAATTAAACTAATAATTTATTTAAATAAATAATATTTATTCTACAATAGGGATAAGCCTCCCTAGCGATCAACGACTTTCCAGATAATATAGATTTCAACATTAATCATAAAAGAACCTGTGAGTTAATAGTTACCATACAATTCAATCCTTCCACCATACAATGTCCCAATTAAATATAAGACATGGATTTACTGTTAAGTCTTATTTTATTTAATTATATGTATTTCGATTAGAAAATGCACAACTCCAAATAATGCAAATTAAAAACTCCTTTCTAATTTCATTTCACCTTGGCCAAGGATTCCTGGGTTGTCATTTAACGAATCACATAGGACATATCTCCTCTTTTACTAGAGGTGGTAGATTCTTTATTGATCATTCATTATCTCCATATATAACTCACTATACCCAAGCATACCCTATATATGCCTTAAAAGGTCTTAAGGAATAAGTCAAAGTATAATTTGTTACATACAAGATACTATGATGATCTCAAGTCCAAGGATCACTTGTACTACTATCACATTAGGAATTCCTATTGACAGGCGAGTAAAACTCCATTAGGTATTCCATAGCGAATCACGTTCAGTGAACTTATTCTCCAATAAGCACCTACATACTTGCTTTAGTGTCTCCACACAAATGATCATGAGATCAATCATCCTCATCCAATGAGCAAGCAACATATGTACCAATCTATCCGGATTTACTAATCCCCTTTTTAGTAATCCCACGATTGGGAACTATTTTAGTTTTAGAGCTTTCTAAGAATTTAGATCTCATTAGCATGATCATCATCATGATTCTAAAAGCATTGCTTAAAACTATGGGTTATTTACATATTATAAAAACAGCACCATGTAGATAATTAAATGCCTTTAATAAATGAATATTTTTTTTTAATAAATAAATAAGATTGTTTACAAAGTACATGCTTTATCATCATACATGATTGGCTTGTATGCACACTACTATCAGAGCCTCCTTCTCAGCTTTCTCACTTAGCTCTCTCTGCTCAACCTCCTCCAGTCTTCCCACCAAGTCCACATTCCTAGATATTGAATGGCGGAAAAGAGTTCCCATTTGAATTCCTGCTTCCTTTTGGTAAGCAATCTCCACCTCCATATCTTGCATCACTAACTTCCTCTGGTGGTCTTCGTCCCTCAATTTTTGGAACTCGGTCTCCCTCTCCTGAGCCTCAACCTCTAGCTCCTGAACTCGGCAGTAAACTCCAAGACCCGCTCCTCGTACTCTCCTAACATCCTCTCCTCGATAGTAGCCTCGTCAAAGTCCTCCATAGGCTCGTCCTCCATGGGTTCTTCGTCTGGATCCGACTCTACTTCTATCTCATCCTCGTCATCAAACTCGGATGGTGCTACTACCTGCACATGCTCGGCTACCAAAGGTGCCTCATATACTATATGTATATCAAGTGGCTCCTCCTCTACCACTCAACTAGGTCCTCCCAAGTCTATCATTCTACAATCACAAACACAAGATAAACAAACAACAAACCCCATTAGAATGTTAAATAAAACATAAGTTCATTGTTAGAATGAAACTATATTTTATAACACACTAAGTCTCTCTAGGAAAACTCTGTATGAGTTTTATCTCCTTCTATCTTCTAAGTTCTTCTAAGGTTATAATCCAAGGACTCTCGCTCCTAAGGTTTATAACTAACTCTCTGATACCAACCTGTGATGCCCCCAAATTCAGACCACACGTGTCTCGAATTCAGCGCATCACGTACTAAATTCTAATAACATACTAACATCTCATGCAACAAAATAATATAATAATTTATATTAATTTAATATAAATATTCTGGTCCCACGGTCTTGTAACTTAAACATATCTTGAATATAACTTAAACATAACTAATACATAAAGTGAAATGAGTTTTATTACAATCATCATAATAATCTAAAGAGAACAAAGCTACGTCGTTGCCTTGCCCTTGTCTGTGCCAGAGGGTCCGCACTGCTCTGCCTTAACTGAAATATTTTAGGGAAAGTAAGAATGAGCAACAAGTTTGCTCAGCTAGTATTATAGCAATAAGGGTGAATAATGTAAATTTCGAATCTCAAGGGTATAATAGAAAATGATAGTTCAAAAATAATAAGAAGTATCAATAGTTCTCAATAAATGTTGCTATAGACAGAAAGATATCGACAGGATTCAAGGTTTAACCATTTCATGGTTTAAGAATAATGAACACTGAGCAGTCGCTAAGGACTATGAACTCTTACTAGAATTAACAGTAATATGTTGAGAATCCAATAAAAACAAGTACAACAGGTGATCAGCCTAAAGTACCCAACGTTATGCATAACATTTAATCATACTTATGTGCGCACGTCAGTTCCCCGACAGTTGTATATAATTTCTCCTTCCATGAGGGTTGTTCATCTCAGTAGATTTATAAGATTTCGCACCAAGTCAATTGGTTTGGATAACTTTCAAATTTATAATATAGGTCTAGCCGAATCAAATGGCATAGACCGCTCTTTTAATGTATATAAGAACAATTAATAAGTTCAATACTCGCAACATGGTTCGAAGAATATAAACAAACTTTAAATTAAGTTATGAAGCTTTAATTCGTAAAATAATAATCATACTATCAATTGTTTATTCGTACGATCAATAATAGTACAAGCTTAAGTAGTGCTCAATAAAGAGTAAGGCTCGAATACTTGCACAATATTCAAAGTTGTGTAAGATGGAGAACTTTTCATAATCATAGATTCTTTGCATAAAGTAAATGCATGTTGAGTATTTTCTATACGCGCTACACGCTAGTGTACGTGATCAACAAGTAATATAATGATAAGTTCAGATATCGTACCCACAGGGACACTAATTCCTATTTAATCTAACAAGTACCAATTTTATGCTATCTCATCTTTATTAAACTACTGATTAAAAGATGATTTTCTAATTAACCTACTACTTAAATTAATTTCAATGCTAACTCAAGATTTTCACAAGTTTTAGAGAATTAAGCCTATAACTTCACTTAATATTTCACTTCAGATAATATCCTTTTCTCCAAGTTATGTCAATTACGCCAGATTATTAATCAAGAACACTAAAGCAGATATACCATCTCTCAATGCAATACATCCATACTCACTCGCATCCACAGATGATAGAATTAAGCAAGACACCCTAAATAACTAATTTACTATATCTCTATGTGAATTATAATTAAATAAGGTTTATAATCAAGTTCTTATCAGATTACATATGACGCATAGATATCTTTATCCTATCCGTGAATTATGAATCCCAATTACGTAGAAATCACAAACATATGTCACTATGGCTAGTTCCAATCCCATATCCTCTCTCGATTTCATATTGGATAACGAATAATTGTTGATCAAACAATTATATATGTTAAGCACAACACATAGCAAATAATCTGAACATAACCATCATAAACTGAAATTAAGTTTATTTAATCATCCATTACATAATAAGATATATCATAGGCTTAATAAGGAAAATTAGTTCAATATAGATGAATTAAAATCCAATATCCATATCAAAGAAAACATTCTGATTACAAGATAAAAAGAAAGAGAGAAGATAAACTCTAGAATTGTATCATCGCTCTCCATTCCGATCTTGCGTTCTTCGTGTTCAATTGATGCTTCAATCCTCCGTGCTAGATCAATCCTTGAATTAGGGCTTGTAAATCAGTCTAAGTGTGTGTATACTAGCCTCTTATCTTGCCTTTTATACTCTCCCAGCCGCAATACAAATCATCCATTATTTTCTCCACAATCCTAAATAGAACAGGAAAACTGTTATTTTTTCCTGCCGTATGCCCGCCCTGGTGGCATATTTACTCTTAGTAAGCCCGCCCCGGCAGCATGCCACTTTTCATAATGCTGATTTCGTACACCCGCCCCAGCAGGGGTCCACTTTCTCTAAAAAACTGCAATTTGTTCCTTTTTTCATGGTTTCTCATCAATTCCTATACTGCACATAATAACACAAAACCAGGTAAAATGATACTAAAATAACTTGAAGTAAGAAAGAATCAAGCTATAACGGATATCAATTCGTTGGTATAAAACCAACTCATCAATGCATAGGTTAGGATACTTGCTCGATAAAAAGTAGGGTTAATGTGACACCCCCAAATCCAGTATCTTAATTTTCACAAGATTTGGTGTTCACAGTTCAAATATCATAAGACTATCTACCCATAATAATAGAAATTCATTAAATAGATAAATAATCCATCATTTTACATCATCTGAAATAATAATACATAATAAATCCCAGGTCATACTTAACCTTAAATCTCTGTTGCGGAAACGTAAATAAATAAGTCTTAAATCATCACACATAAGTATTGAACTTTAACATTGTTAATGACAACACAAGCCTTCAACACTTGTTAGCTTTTCTTTTGCCCTTGCTACTAGAAGGCTCATCACATCGTTCGTTCTTAGCTGCAATGTTATTATGCAAGAGTGAGCACGAATGCCCGCAAGTATAAAAATATGACAATAATAACATGCGAGTGAAATTAAAGAAATCTGAATAACAGAAAGCTCAACTTTTGAATCAGGAATAGTAATCAAGAATCAAATTACA
Organism: Panax stipuleanatus; assembly: GCA_020205555.1. Lineage (NCBI taxonomy): Eukaryota > Viridiplantae > Streptophyta > Magnoliopsida > Apiales > Araliaceae > Panax > Panax stipuleanatus. Next base: position 20,711 of record JAINUT010000127.1, read on the forward strand.
TCTGAGGGTCATAAGACCTTGAACTATGTCCTAGGTCAAGTATATTAACCTTTAACCTTTAACGGTCATAAGACTATGGACTTTACTTCGTACTTAGGGAGATCAGCATTTCATACTGATACTGTGCACACTACCTCAACGCTTAAAGCATCATCAATTGCCCTTTAATAGGGTTGTTTATCTCAGTTTGACATCAGAGTCCGCACCAATAAAGTTTGGTTTGGATAACTCAATAGTAGTTCTGCAATTTAGAACGCTCACTAACTATGGACTAGTCGAATCAATAAGGGTTCGCTAGTCTTAAAGGATTCAACAATATATGATATTCAATTTGAATAATAACTTCTCAAGGGTATACAATTGAATAAATATTGTATACTGAATGATACTTTTAAAAGAACTATAACAACTCAATGTAAAGATTTGAGTTTAGGAAACTTGCTCAATTTAAAGAGTATAGTTAGAAAACTTGCTCAATTTAAAGGTTTGAGTTTAGGAAACTTGCCTCGTCCACAAGCTACAATTATAACTCACTTCTTTATTTATTCTTATCTATCAATGCATTCACAATATCAATTAATCACAGGTTCGATATGTTTATCGATTTACAACTGTGTTTTTCAAACTCATTATTAAGTTTTTTCAAATAATGGTTTAAATTGATTAATTAACTTATTAATTAATCACATAACCTAAGTTATTAATCTTGTATTAACATCTTATCACATACAAAACATGCCTTCATGTTTATTAGATTTAAAACACATTACTCAAAATTTAACACTTAGAATTTTTTTTTTGAAATTTCAAAGCAGGCGCGGCCGCGCGGCAATAACCCTTGGGAACGTCGCGGCCGCGTGGCTATGAATTCCCAGATTGTGCAGTTCGCGAATAAACACAGAACTCGGCCAATTTTCTCCAATTTACACCAATACACTGATTTGAAATGTTACCCATAAAGTATAAACTTCATAGGAACATCACAAATCACTACTAGAATGTTCTTAACATTTCAAGTCATGTAATTACACAATTTAAGACTTTTAATTTCACTGTTCTTCAAAATTCTACAGAGTTTGAAGAAAAATATAAAATCTAACACTACGGATTCGTTACTACACCAAATCCACTCATTCCAATTCCTTTTTCTTTGTTTAAACATATATGATTGTAATCAAACGTTAATTTTAATCAAAACATATGATTTAAGCATTTACTTAACCCATATGGGTTATACCCACAACATTCATACTCTGTCTTTTCAATAAACCCAATTCTTAATAAAATTACATGGTGTGATCAGTGTAAATCATGTATACATGGCATAGCCCATCATATTAACATACCCAGATCTCTATATGATCATATCACACTTTAATTTTCAAAATAACTCATAACAGAGAACTCTTGAAAATACGTAATTGAAAACTCTATTATTCACAAAAATTCCAATTAAGGCTTATTCCTATGAAATTGATTACTTTAAAAACATGATTATATGTTAGAAAACATGTTATGATCACATACCTATATATACATATACATATCATCCCTTAATTATGAAACCCAGTTTTTCACAGAAAACTTAAAGTACGTATTTAAGAAATCTTAATTTTGAAAACTTGAAAAGAAGGGATTAACCTTTAGTAGATGAAGATGATACACTCAAAGATAATATCAATGATCTCTCAATCTCTCTCAATCCCTCTCACAAACTTTCGTTCTTCTCTCTCAATTTTCTTCCCTCTCTGAAACTCTCTAGTTTTTCTCTGATATGAAAATGACAAATGCGTCTAAGTCTAATAATATGTATTTAACAAACGCTAGTTTACTTAACCGCCCAACTTCCCTTAGGGCCTAGTTTGTTTGTCTCCTTATTCATTTTCTATTTATTTTAATAAACTAGTTTAGTATATAGTTAATTGTAACACTTTAATTAAATCAATTAATTTTATTTAAATCAATTAAATAAAATATAATAACTTTACATTAATTCATATTGTCACCTAATCAATATTTTTATTTATTAATTATGTCAATTCATTAATTCTTTAATTAATTATTAAATTAATTAAAGTAACATTATGCTTATTTAATTACTTCAATTGATCTAATAAACTCAATTAAATATATACTTTAAACTGTAAACTTACTACACATTAATTTAATTAATGTAACACATATAATTAAATTAATCTACCACAATCTTATGAATTAATTATTTAACTCAATAATTAAATCATCGAAAATATTTATTTATTTCAATAAATATTCAAATAACTGTAAAAAATTCTCGTTCGTCACAGTTAAGAACTTGCCTGAGTCGTTGATTAAATTCGACCTCGACTTCTTATCCTTTTGATTAACCTATTATTATCGTAACGGTTAATCTCTATCAACATATAAATATATAACCCTAAATCGGTCTAACACACTAGCCTTAGGTATCTAAGACTTCTCAAAAAAATCCTATATTGTTTCTTTAATCGTTATCTCTATCACTCTATCATTAATATAGTATTTCATTATTATTCTTTGAATAATTCCTTAAATCTTAGTTAGGGATATTCACATTAATGTCTCATTGGTTCACAATTAAATAATCTTTGAAAGTATTTGATTGTTTAATAATTATTATTCACAATTAAAATGTTTATTAAGGTCACTTAATTGTTCATATTCGATTATTTACACAATAGTCTTTACTATTATTTATAAGTCAAGTCTTGGTGCCACACAATTAAGTATTATCTTAATTGTTCATTCGTTTCACAATTAAAATCTTATTTAGTTTTAATTGTTTAAATATTAGGAATATTAAGTTAATTATCACTTAACAATTAAAATTATTTTAATTGTTTAATATTATTTAAGTCAAATAAGTCTTAGACTTTTAAAGTCCAAATTGTATTTAATTAAATCATAATTAAATTACTTTAATTGTTTAATTATCTTTGATTTATAAAAACTGTTAATATTAATCAATTTAAGTATTATTATTATTTAATTAATTAGAAAAATTTAAGTTACTGATCGGGTCTGATCCGAAATGACCCGACCCGACCCACGTCGACTCGACCCGGATCCGGACCAAACGCGAACTAGGCCTGGCGCTGCAGCGCCAGGTTTAGTACTGCAGCGCCAGGTTTAAGTTACTGATGCTGGCACTGCTGCGCCAGCTTTGGCTTCCTGGGTGGTGTGACAGCGCCAGCCCTTTAGAAAGCCTAGCCAAGAAATTTCTCAAAATGCTTTCTTACCTTCTTTGATTCAAACATGCATATCTTATTTATTTTACATCCAAATAAGTTGAAACCACTTCCAATATCTCATAAACTTGCATATCTACAAAATATGATATCTTGGACAATTTTTCAAAAATGTTTATTTAATTAAACTTAGTGCTTTTCCTTGCTAGGGTTCGCATATTGACATGTTTTACGAAAAGTTCCGCTGCGGGTTCGTCTTAAGTCCGATTACTATGATTCCACTTGGGTTATGTTCATATATCATAGAGGTTCAACATAACATTTTTGGATCATATGTAAGGTTTATACATTTTATGACTCATAACAACATATTTCATGCTCAGTAGTGTTTAACTAGGTTTTAAGCTAAACATGCATTTTTATCCATACTAATTCAACTAAAACAAGTGAAATAAGAACTTAGTTAATTATATACCTCTTGATGGCTCTCTTTCTCTTAGCAATAAATCTTGATTAGGGGCCTCCACTTTGTTTCCTTCTCTAGTGCTCCCACCAATAAGCAAGAGCTTTCTTGGCTTCTCTTCTTTTCTCTCAACTCTCTCTAGCTCTCTATATTTCTACCCTTAGCAAATTAACTAACAAACTCTACACACCAATGCATGGCCTCTATTTATAGTCAAGCATTACCCTTCTATGGACAATACTCAAAGGGCAAAGAAGAGTTGGTGACTAACTCCTACCAACTATTACTATTCATTGTACCCTTAGCCATTGGGCTAGTCATCATTGCCATCACATGGGCTAGCTTGCAAGCTTAGCTAACTTGAATTTTTAGCATTCTAAGGGTCATGGAAGGGGTCTTATTGCACCATGTTACATTTTACTATCCCACTTGTACATAATGCTAGCATACAAGTTTTTATACACACATGTATTTAAATACCTCTCTTATACATCCATATACATATAGACCTATACATATATGTATACATGTATCCATCAACTTATATTACACATTGGGCCATATCAAATTAAATCAATTGGGCTAAGCACACTAAAGTACATGGACCCTAATATTTAATCTTACACATATCATTAAGATTGGGTCACATCTCCTAACTCTTATAAATATGTCACATTAATGTTATTGGGCTTAGATAACCTAAGTCCAATACATTATTAATTGAATGACCCAACTAGTTCAATTAAGAAATTAATTATGTTGTAGTCACTCGAAATTTCCTGCCCCTATTACTAATACTGTAGGTGGGCAAACCGGTCAATCAAATCAAATTCGGTCTCAATACCAGTCGATCCAGTCAAATTTGATCACCAATATTAATACTCCAGTCAAATTCGATCACCAATATCGGTATTCCAATCAAATCTGATCACCAATATCGATACTCCAGTCAAATCTGATCACCAATATCAGTATTCCAGTCAAATCCGATCACCAATATCGGTACTTCAGTTAAATTCAATCACCAATATCGATACTCTTGTCAAATCCGATCACAAATATTGGTACTCCAGTTAAATTCGATCACCAATATCAGTACTCCAGTCAAATTTGATCACCAATATTGGTACTCCATTCAAATTCGATCACCAATATCTGTATTGTAGTCAAATTCAATCACCAATATCGGTACTCCAGTCAAATCCAATCACCAATATCAGTACTCCAGTCAAATTCGATTACCAATATAAGGACTCCAGTCAAATTCGATCACCAATATCAGTACTCCAGTCAAATTCGATCACCAATATCGGTACTCTAGTCAAATTCGATCACCAATATCGGTACTCCAGTCAAATTCGATCACCATTATCGGTACTCCAGTCAAATTCGATCACTAATATCGATACTCTAGTCAAATCCGATCACTAATTTTAGTATTCCAGTCAAATCTGATCACCTATATCGGTACTCCAGTCAAATCCGATCATCATAATCGGTACTCCAGTCAAATCCAATTACCAATATCGGTACTCTAGTCAAATCTAATCACCAATATCGGTGCTCCAGTCAAATTCGATCACCAATATCGGTACTCCAGTCAAATCCGATCACCAATATCGGTACTTCAGTCAAATTTGATCACCAATATCGGTACTCCAGTCAAATCCGATCACCAATATCGATACTCTAGTCAAATTCGATCACCAATTTTATTATTTCAATCAAATCCGATCACCAATAGCGGTATTCTAATTAAATTCGATCATCAATATCAGTACTCCAGTCAAATTTGATTACCAATATTGGTACTCCAGTAAAATTTGATCACCAATATCGGTACTCCAGTCAAATTTAATAACCAATATCGGTACTCCAGTCAAATTCAATCACCAATATCGGTACTCTAGTCAAATTCGATCACCAATATCAGTAATCCAGTCAAATCCAATCACCAATATCGATACTCCAGTCAAATTCGATCACCAATTTTAGTATTCTAGTCAAATCTGATCACCAATATCGATACTCAAGTCAAATTTGATCATCAATATCGGTACTCCAGTCAAATCCGATTACTAATATCGGTACTCCAGTCAAATCTGATCACCAATATCGGTACTCCAGTCAAATTCGATCACCAATATCCGTACTTCAGTCAAATTTGATCACCAATATTGGTACTCCAGTCAAATCTAATCACCAATATCGGTACTCCAGTCAAATTTGATCACCAATATCGGTACTCCAGTTAATCTGATCATCAATATCGGTACTCCAGTTAAATCTAATCACTAATATCGGTACTCCAGTCAAATCCGATCACCAATATCAGTACTCTAGTCAAATCCGGTCACGAATATCGATACTCAAGTCAAATACGATCACCAATATCGGTACTCTAGTCAAATTCGATCACCAATATCGGTACTCTAGTCAAATTCGATCACCATTATCGGTACTCCAGTCAAATTCGATCACTATTATCGATACTCCAGTCAAATCCGATCACTAATTTTAGTATTCCAGTCAAATCTGATCACCTATATCGGTACTCCAGTCAAATCCGATCATCATTAACGGTACTCCAGTCAAATCTGATTACCAATATCGGTACTCCAGTCAAATCTAATCACCAATATCGGTGCTCCAGTCAATTTCGATCACCAATATTGGTACTCCAGTCAAATTCGATCACCAATATCGGTACTTCAGTCAAATCTGATCACCAATATCGGTACTCCAGTCAAATCCGATCACCAATATCGATACTCTAGTCAAATCCGATCACCAATTTTATTATTCCAGTCAAATTCGATCACCAATAGCGGTACTCCAATCAAATTCGATCATCAATATCAGTACTCCAGTCAAATTTGATTACCAATATCAGTACTCCAGTCAAATCTAATCACCAATATCGGTACTCCAGTTAAATTTAATAACCAATATCGGTACTCCAGTCAAATTCAATCACCAATATCGGTACTCTAGTCAAATCCGATCACCAATATCAGTAATCCAGTCAAATTCGATCACCAATATCAATACTCCAGTCAAATTCGATCACCAATTTTAGTATTCCAGTCAAATCTGATCACCAATATTGGTACTTAAGTCAAATTCGATCATCAATATCGGTACTCCAATCAAATCTGATTACCAATATCGGTACTCCAGTCAAATCTGATCACCAATATCGGTACTCCAGTCAAATTCGATCACCAATATCCGTACTCCAGTCAAATCCAATCACCAATATTGGTACTCCAGTTAAATCTAATCACCAATATCGGTACTCCAGTCAAATTTGATCACCAATATCGGTACTCCAGTTAAATCTGATCATCAATATCGATACTCCAGTTAAATCTGATCACTAATATCGGTACTCTAGTCAAATCTAATCACCAATATCGGTACTCTAGTCAAATCTGATCATGAATATATCGGTATTCCAGTCAAATTTGTTCACCAATATCGGTACTCCATTCAACTCTGATCTCTAATTGGATAATCAATCCAACTCCGATCGCCAATCAGATCATTAATCTAGCTCTGATCGCCAATCAGACCGTGCATCCAACTTCGATCTCTAATCGGACCGTCAATCCAGCTTCGATCTCAAATTGAACAGTAAATCTAGCTCTGATCTCCAATCGAATTGTTAATCAAACTCCGATCTCTAATTGGACCGTCAATCCAGCTTCGATCTCCAACCGGATCATCAATCCAGCTCTGATCTCCAATCGGACCGTCAATCCAACTCCAATCTCCAATCGAACCGTCAATCCAACTCCGATCTCCAATCAGATCATCAATCCAGCTATGATCACCAAACGAACCGTCAATCCAGCTCTGATCTCCAATCGGACCGTCAATCCAGCTTTGATCTCCAATCAGACCGTCAATCCAGCTCTGATCTCTAATCAGACCTTTAATCCAACTCCGATCTCTAATCAGACAGTCAATCCAACTCTGATCGCCAATAGAATTGTCAATCGAACTCCAATCTCCAATCAGACTGTCAATTCAGCTCCAATCTCTAATTAGACTATCAATCCAGCTCCGATCTCCAATCGAGCCGTCAATACAACTTCGATAGCCAATCGGATCATCAATCCAGCTTTGATCGCTAATCGTACCGTCCATCCAACTTTGATATCTAATCAGACCGTCCATGCAGTTTTGATCACCAATCAGACCATCCATCCAACTTCGTTCTCCAATCAGACCTTCAATCCAGCTTCGATCTCCAATCGGACCGTCAATCCAGCTTTGATCTCCAATCAGACAGTCCATCTAGCTTCGATCTCCAATCAGACCATCAGATCAACTCCGATCTCAATATCAGGCCATCAGTCAGCCCCGGCAGCAACCCAGGAGGTACAGGTCAACCTCGACATCATCCCAGGATGTGTCAAGTCTTCCCCGGTCTTAGCCCGAGAAATACAGATAAACCCCGGCAACAATTCGGGAAGTGCAATTTAGCCTAGAGATAACCATCCCGGGAGGAGAAAACGATCATTTTATCAACTTGAAGTCAATTTGGTCAAACTCAAGCCGAATCGATGACACCAAAGTCAAAATAAACCATAACGACGATCACGAGTGCAAGCGACGCAAGACAACTCAACGGATAAACTGCGGGGAATCAAAGACCTGGTTATGAACCCATCTTCTTGGACCCAAAAAAGGTTTTATCCCATGTCACTGTGACACTCTCGGCGAGGGCTTTCCGAAAAGGTATAGCACGCCTCAAACGGACGCTCCGATCAAAAGTTAGAAAGTTTCGAACCTGACATCGTATTTCTCGGGGTGTACGTACTTCGAGATGACAAAGCCGAGCACGCGGGCCCCACCTTGAGGTGCCGCACCACTACCTGCGGCAGTAGCAGGTAGAGCTGTGGCTCCCTGGTCTATAAATTTGAGGCCACCCCCCTCATTTTTAAGAATTCCAAAACGCAACGAACCTCTGCTCGCTTGATTTTTTGACTTTTTCACCTTTTCTAAACCCAAATTTTTTCACTCTAACACGTAGATATACCCACATACTATCACATATTAGAAAATAACTGGTAGATTCTGACGTTTAGAGCCTATAATTTGGCAAAAAGCCCGTGTAGCAGTCCATTGTAAGTATTTTTACAATCAAAAAGTGATTCCTACTTCTTTGCATTGTTTTGCACTTACATATAAAGTTTCATTTTCTAAAAATGCTCGGAACTTAGTTTTGTGGCCGTGTTCGTCAAAATTTGGTATATTTTTATATATATAAACTCAATTTTTGGCATTTCTACAACTCGGATTGACGATCTGTCAGCTATAACAGCTCCAGTGCACTAGCACCTTCGTTTTAAGCAACTTTGCCGGACTGGGTTATCTTCCCAGTCCGGGTTTGGCTTTTTTTGTGTTTATTTAACTGTATATATATACTAATTTTTCAATTCTATCAAGCCCGAATGTCAAATCTGAGGTAGTTTACTGCTTTTATATATATTTATGCATATATAAGCAGCCTTCACCACCACTGGGTTCTCTTCCCAGTCTTGGTTGACTATATTTCTATCAATATATATATATATATATATATATATTTCTAATCGGCCTGGATTATTCTGTGGCCTTTTTATTGTTTTTGCACTCTTCACCATTACTGGGTTATCTTCCCAGTCCCTGGTTGACTATTTTTCTGCAAATTTACATTTCTGTTCGGCCTGGATTATTCTGTGGCCTTTTTACTGCTTTTATATATAAATATGCATATATAAGCAGCCTTCACCACCACTGGGTTCTCTTCCCAGTCTTGGTTGACTACTTTTCTGTTAATATATATATATATATATATATATATATATATATATATATTTCAATTCTAGTCCGGGCACAAGCGTGAAAACCCATCACCCTTTTTACTATTTTTCTATATATATATTTCAATTCTGTCCAGCCTGGATCATTCTGTGGGTTTTATACAGCTTTTATAAATATATATATTTCAATTCTAGTCTGGGCACCGGTGTGAAAACCCATCGCCCTTTACAGCTTTTATATATAACTACATATATATATTGCTATTGCTTGCTTTTTATTAAATTGATGCTTTAAATATTCATTTGATGTGAATCGACATTTTTCAGCCACAAAAGCAACCTCGCATCCCTTAGATCGCTATCTAGTCGGAACGAGACGCTTCTGTCGTGCAAACCTGGATTTACTGAATGAATCCTCGGTTCTGGCAATATTGGGATATATAACTTTTTCTGTACAAATTTGAACTGTGCAGGTTTATTGGCTACTCATATGTGAGTATAGGAATTATGGGATTCATGATCAAACTGATCAGAATCTGATTCCCACGATGGACAAACTCCGATTTATGAATGTACCCTGTCGGTTTTTCTGTAAGAATGATACAAAGATCTTAAAATGGTTATCCGGAGTTAAGGTCTCAACATAGTGAAAATATAGTTTGCCGTGTCAGCGTCCCTCCGATGGTTTTCATGCCCATGAGGAGACTGACACTTGTATTTATTTCTGTGGTTAAGGATGCTTCGCAGCCCGACAAATCCCCATTCAAATGCAGTCTTAAGGCTAAAAAGATAAAAATTGGAATTATCAACAGGCTTCAATTCCTATGGTAGCGTAAGGGTTTGACAAACCATCTTTCAAAACATCATTTTCAAATTCAATCAAAAGAAAAGCTTTTGCAAATCAAATTAAATACTTTTGCAAATCAAATCAAAGACTATTTTCAAAAACAAGTCAAACCCTTCGTATATAGGTTCAACGAAGCAAAGCACTACTTTCAATCAATTAAACATAGGCCCAATTTTCAAACAGCATTCACACACGCATTTCAATTTTAAGGGAAATATTGAAAAGATGCGGTACCGTGTTTACACGGGAGTCGTGGGGTGCCTAACACCTTCCCCACACTTAACCAAGCCCCCGAGCTCAAAACTTTGTTTTCAAAGATTAAGTTTCGACAGTGTCCAGCAAATTGGGCCTTTTTCAAATAAAACTCGGTTGAGTTAGTACAACCATTTTCAAATCTACTAATTGGAGACTCTGTAAAACGTTCAAATCATCAACATGATACATGTTGGCCTTTTTCCTAAAAACCCCTTCACACCTATTTTGTAATAAAAAGAGTGAGGGTAGAGATAACTTAGGAAGAGAGATGAAAGATCCAGGTTATGACCAGACCCGCGGATTTTTAACTGACATCGACAGGTGGCGACTCTGCTGGGGACAGTAGAGGGCTTAGGCCGCTTTCAAATCTTTTCAAAAATTTCCCTTTCAAAACTATAAATGCATGAAATTCTATGTCTCCACATTGAATGAATGCGTGAATGCTGCATCTTTGCATTGAATGAATGTGAATGAATGCTTTACTGCTTTTTAAGTGCTTTGCACCCATGTCATCATATGTATAATGGTAAGGTACGGTGTATATGAATGTATGTTGTGTTCCTCTCACAAGGAGGCAAAACTCGTTGGTGATAAGTAATGTCTCTGGGGATCGGCTAAGTCTCTGGGGCTCATGAAAATGCACCACCCAGATTCGCTCCAGTTGAAAGATCGGATTAATTTCCCCTCTAGTAGATTGTGATGATCTGGGGACCTTCATGCCAAAAAGCCAACGCGAGAGTAACCTAATATAGGTCAGCCTCTGATTAACCAAATCTGACGGGAAGTCTCTTCATGCTTTCCTCTTTCAATTCAAGCTCCAGTTTTCAATATCTAACTCTTGTCATCCGGTCATCAAAACAACTAACCTCGGTTTTACAAGATAAGAATAAACAACACATCATGCATCCTATCCCTACCTACCTCAGGAAATTGACACGCCTACGTTTTGTTGTAGGTGAAAAATTGGTCCTGTTACTAGGTCTAAGTCTAAGAAAGCACAAGGTTCATCCATGGACATGGCTTCAAGTGCTTAACCAGAGCCCACCCTTATATCCAGGGAAGAGTTCGAAGGACTAAGAAATCAGATAGCTGAATTAGCCGATTTTCTGAGAGAACAAAGCAAGGCCCTTAAAGGGAAGCAAGCCCAAGCTCACACAGAACCGGGAATACCTGGTGGTAGTAGTGGTAGTCAAGAGACGAAAAAGGCCGAGACTCAGATTTCGGGACCACAAAACCAGGACATAACCAACAAAACACTGAATTCACCACCCTCAACAAAGAACAGGAGGCTGGTGACATCATAAAGAAAGTACAGCAGATGTTGGAAACTCTTTGGTCTATCAAAGGGACTGGGGCAATCGGCAATGTCAATTACTCCGACCTCTGTATTTTCCCCGGGACTCGATATCCCTAGAAATTCAGAACCCCCGATTTCGAGAAATATGATGGATTAGGAGATCCTTATACCCATCTGAAAGTATTCATCGGAGAACTCGGATCCTATGCAGAGGACGAGAAGCTTCGAATGCAACTATTCTAAAAGAGTCTGATTGGAGAGGCCAGAGCTTGGTATGCCCGTCTGGAGAACTCTAAGATTCACAGCTGGGAAGAGCTGGCCCATGCCTTCCTTAGTCAATACAACTTCCAATCTCAGTTGGCTCTAGATAGATACCAAATAACCAAGATCAAGAAAAAGAACACTGAATCATTCAGAGAGTATGCCCAGCGATGGAGACGGGAAGCCGCACAGGTTATCCCAGCCATGACTGAGTCTGAGATAGTCATGACTTTCATTGATATCCAAGAAGCGCCATATTATGAAAGGGACCTAGCAGGCATAGGAAAACCATTCTCTGAAATAATCAAGCACGTCAAAATGCAGAAATGGGGCTCAAATCAGGGAAGATAAAAGACCTAACTGCCCTCAAAGCTGTTGCTGAACACATCCAGTCCAAAAATTACGGGAGTAATCCCCGGAGGGTACATAAGAAGAAAGATGAAGAAGTGTCTGTAGTATTGCAAGGACAGAATTCAAGAGGCAAGTCAGATAGTATGCCCATTCAAAGGAGGAATTATACCCCTTTCCAAGCTCCGACTTAGCCTTCAAACCCTCCCTTTCAGAAAAATATGGAGGTCAGGCGGCGAAGAACTTTTAACCCTCTAGGGGATTCACTTGAGAACGTATTAAAACTTCTGACAGCTTAAAAGAAGATTGTCTAACTCCTTTCACCAACCAATACTAATGGACGGAATTTCGACTCAAGCAAGAAGTGTGCTTATCATTCCGGATCCCCGGGTCATGACACCCAAGACTGTTGGTCTCTCAAGCACAAAATTCAAGACTTGATTGACAATGGAGAGATTGTGGTATCAAAGCTTGAGCAACCTCATGTACAGGACAATCCTCTTTCACAACATAAAGAGGAGAATGTCAACATGATCAGCACCACAAGTGGAGAAGGATCCAAGCACCTCCATTATGTGGGAGAATAAACTCCATCCAGCAATAGCACCCCAAACAGTTGGGAAATGTCAGAAAGGCAGTTCCTGATAGAACAGGAGATCAAATCTATCAAGGAACAAATCGAACAATTGGCAGATCTGGTCTTCTATCAGCACTAGATCACCAGAAAATTGATAAAATGGGCCAACCAGTCTGACTTTGAGTGTCCTCCCACACCGGAGATCAATCCCATGCAGAACCATAGTCGATCTTATGAGCAGGAACCCTGGACTGACAAGGGGGTTGAAGAAGCAAGTGTCCAAACTGGTAGGAAATTCCTGTTTCAGAGGAACTTCACCAACCTAAACCAGTCAATGGAAGAAATCCTCCAGATGCTAATCAATGAGGGAATGGTTGCAGACTTGTTACCTCCATTGACCTCGAGCCAGAAAACTCAAACCTGACCAAATATGTGAGTACCATTCCAATTCACCCGGACATGACACTGAGGATTGTTGGGCACTTCGTAACCTGATTCAATACATGATTGAAAATGGCGACCTGATAAGGGGAAATCAAATTCTCGATCTTCCAGATAACGACACTATCTGGATCCCCACTGTATGAAACCAGAACACAGTGGCTATCATATCCTGTGATAGGGAGTTGACTCTCAAACCCTTAGTCCTGCCAGGGAAAGGGGTTGAAGAAATACAAAATCCTGTAAAGGTGGCCGCACCCCAGCCTTTGATCTTGCCCTTCAGACCTTAGTATCCAATTATCAGTCTGAAGAAGGTCCTGTGGAATTACGGGAATGATGAAGGTTCCACTTCAAATAATATTGTCTTTGTACCAAAGGACAATCCATTATACCTGCCTCAGCGGGTGATCAAACCAATCATCAAACCCAAAGCAAAGGTGGATGATGAGAAAATCGAAGAGTTCCTCAACAAAATGGAACACAGTGAAATCAAAGTAGTGCAAAGTCTGAAGGATGCACCCAAGCAAATGTCCATCCTTGATTTGGTCTTATCCTCGGTGGATCATCGCAATATTCTAGTGAAAGTACTGGAAGAAGTCCATCTGCCAAAGACAGTGGATGCTGAGAAAATCCGTCATGTGGTAGAACACATTTTTAATAACAATGTGATATCCTTCACTGACGATGATATCCCTGTAGAAGGAACGGGCCATCATAAGTCCCTGCATATAACTGTGATGTCTTCCGGGTATGTGATTGGAGGAGTGCTCATCGATGGAGGATCATCCCTCAACATCTATCCCTACGATACCTTGGAAAGAATGAAGATCAACCCAAACCTGATCAAGACCAGTCATGTGGTCATCCGAGCTTTCGATGGATCGCGATGCCAAGCTATGGGAGAAATAGAACTACCCTTAGAGATTGGTCCACACACTTTCTACGTATCCTTTCAGGTGCTCAATATAGCCACTGGATACAACTTATTGTAGGGTAAGGCCTGGATTCATATGGCAGGGCCAGTGCCATCCACCCTCCATCAACAGCTCAAATATATTATCAATGGCAACCTAATCACTATCAACGCCAAACCAGAATACCCTGTCTGCATACAGGAAGACATGCCAGTGATCAGCCTGGATGCAGGGATTGAACCTGCAAGTTTTCAAGCTCTGGAGGTGAGCGATATCCAGTATCTATATATCGGGGCACCAGCTCTAAAGCCTAAGATCTCCACTAAAGTAATGACAGTGGGCCAGGAATTAATATCTTTGGGTTTCCAACCTGGAGAAGGGTTAGGAAAGAATTAACAAGGTATCAAGAGTCTAGTGCAAATCCCGAGTCAGAATGGGAGATCCGGATTGGGATTTTCATCTGGATCAAACCATCGAAACCCGTATAAGCATCCAAAGGCTCATTCTTCCACAATCCTATTGCCAAATCTCACTAATGCTGGATGGGTAAAACCAATGAGGAAGATTCCTACTGTGGAATTAGCCATGCTATTTCCTCCAATCATATTCGTCAATGAAAGAAAAGCCCTTAAGCCTGAGGCGGATAGCGAAAAGGAAAAAGAAAAGATCCTGTATGAAGGACGAGACCCATTCACTAACATGAGGGTTATCATAAACTACGTGGGGATGAATGATGAGATCCCAGACAGCGAGGACGAGGATCAAGTTCAAATTCCTTGCATCAAGAAGGGAAAAAAATCAGTTCAAAGAAGAGCCCCGACCCTATTATAAAGGATGTCTCAGTCATCATCCAAGACGAGACAAATAATTGCAAAACCTCGATCCTCCCGGTTTCTGAGAATCTGACCTTGGATAACTAGAGCAGTACCCCTTACCTCAGTCAAAAAGGGTAAAGGGGCAGAGAGAGTGTGACACCCCCAAATCCGGGTACTTCAATTTCCACGGGACTTGGTGTTCACTGTACAAATATCATCTATCTATCTACCCATAGTAAATGCAAACCATGAAATAAATAGAAATAATCCTCCCCTTAAGGGGTTACAACATCTGAAAAGAAATACATCAATCCCAGGTCGTACTTAACCTTAAATATCAAATGCGGAAATATAAATAATTAAATAAGTTTTACACAACTTTAACATAAGTCTGAAACATAAACACATAAAATAAACAACAAGTCTTCATCACTTGTTGACTTTGCCCTTGCCTTTGCTAGTAGAAGGCTCGTCAGACCTTTCGTTCTTAACTGCAATGTTATTATTACGCAAGAGTGAGCACGGTTGCCCACAAGTATAATAATATGACAACAATATAATAACATGCGAGTGAATCAAGGACATCTGAATAAAGAAACTCAACTTTTGACTCGAGGATAAATAACAGGAATCAAAATATCATCTGAGGGTCATAAGACCTTGAACTATGTCCTAGGTTGTAAAGTGTTTATACTTAAAACCTTTAACAGTCATAAGACTATGGACTCTACTTCTCGTACTTAGGGGGATCAGCCCTTAGTACCATATTGTGCACAATATCTCAACGCTAAAGCGTAAATAATCCCCTTTTACAGGGTTGTTCATCTCAGTTTTGACATCAGAGTCCGCACCAAAGGAAGTTTGGTTTGGATAAGCTCAATAAGTATTTTGGAATTTAGAACGTTCATCAACTATGGACTAGTCGAATCAATAAGGGTTCACTAGTCCTATAAGGTTCAACAATAACATCGATATTCAACTTGAATAATAAATCTCAAGAGTATACAATCGAATAAGTATTGTATCACTGAATCATGCTTTTAAAAGAGTTACAATATGTAATATGAATTTCGAACTTGAACAATTAAAAACACGAGCTTACTCGATATAGAAACACAAGTCTAAGGCTTAATAAATGAATAAATTAGAATTTAGGGAACTTGCTAAATCAATAAGTTAGGGATAGGATACTTGCCTCTTGCACAAGCTACAATTATAATTCACGTTCTTTATTAAACCCTACACATCAATACGTTCACAATACAAATTAATCAATAACTCGATATACGTATCGAATCACACACATCGGTCTTGAGCACGTTATTGGACTATACAATTAACGATTCAAGTCATGTAATTAACTTATTAATTACTCACGTAATATAAGTTATTAACCTCTTATTATATGTTTAATCATGTCTTTATGTTCATTACATTAGGTTTTAAACCACCTCTTAGAACACACGAACACTTAGCAAAAAAAAAAAAATTTCAAATTTCTGCAAGGGGCGCGGCCGCGCGCCAGTTACCCTTGGGACCAGCGCGGTCGCGCGGCAACGCAGACCCAGATTTCCAGTTCGCGAATGACACACAGAGCAACCCAAATAAATCCAAATTAAACTAACGTAATGAATTTAAGGCTACCCATAAGATATAGAATTTACAGAAACATCATACCATGTTCTAAGCATGCTTTTAACACTTTAAATCACGGAATTACACAAATCACAACATTTAATTTCACTATTTTCAACATTTTATAAAGTTTTGAAAGAAAACAAGAATTCAACGTTACGGATTCGTTATAACACCGAATCCATTCGTTTAACTTCTATTTTGTTCGTTTAAATGTACACAATCACATTCAAGTGTTAATTTAAGTTAAATAAACGCATAAGGTGTGTAAATTTTGTACGTAAGGGCCATATGGGTCATATGTACAATTTTTACACTCTGTAACTTTTGAAAAATCAAATTAAGCATAACTACATGGATTTAATCGCACTAAATCATGCATACATGATATACAACATGTTATGATCATACAATAACACATATAAAATCATATCATACATTAATTATCAAATTAGTTATTCACAGAGAATCTAACATACGTTAATGGAAAACTTTAAGAACTTGAATTTAAAAACTTAGGAGAAGGAATTACCCTTGCTAGTTTGTGAAGATGATTCAAGGATGATGATATAAACTTTTCAAATTCTTCTTCTTCAATCTTTTCTCTCAAAATTCTCTCTGATTCTTTAAGTTTTATTTCCTCTGATATGAATATATAAATTGATATAGTATATATGTATATAAGTATAATACGTATAATATATAATGGGTGAGTGGTTGTCAGTTGGTCCCTTAGTGGGTTAACTGACCAACTCCCCTTAAGGCCTTGTTTGGCTAGCTTAAGGAATCCCTTCTCATTTATTTTAATTAATTTATTATAATATAGTTAATTAATGTCACACCCAATTAAATCAAATAATGCTATTTAAATCAATTAAATAAAATAGCATAAATCTACATTAAATCACATAGTCACATAATTAAAATTCTTATTTATTAATTATGTCTAATCATAAATCTCTAATTAATTAATAAATTAATTAGAATAACATTATGCTTATTAATTAATATATTAATCAAATAAGCTCAATTAAATACATACTTTGAATATAAAAATTCACCACATTAATTTAACTAATGTGACACATATAATTAAATTAATCTACCACAAATTCATCAATTAATTATTTAACTCAATAATTAAATCATCAAAAAATATTTATTTAATTCAATAAATATTCAAAATAAATTACAAAAATCTTGTTTGTCACAGAGAGTCAATATGCCCTTTAATCATGCTTTCATATACTGCTTACTTTTGATTGCACAGCTATAGTAGCAACTTTGTCATGCTTTGCAGAATGCTATGTATATTTAAGCAATTATATATATCTAAGATGAAAGCCTTTTTGTTTTCAGGACCCAAGTGTTGGATGTGTTTGTCTCTGCTGATAAGATGCCAACCTGTCAAAGTGACTATGACTTTGATGTATAACTGAACTTCGACTTGATGGATATTGATCAAGAGGAGGAAGATGACTATGAGGTGCCCGAGGAGATCAAAGAATGGGTCGAAGACAAACCCAAACCAAACCTCGACCAAACCACCACTGTCAATATAGGAACCTCCGAAAACATCAAAGAAATCCAGATAGGCTTAGACCTCACCCAAGACCAAAAAGCCGACCTGATCGAACTCCTAACACAGTTCCAGGATGTATTTGCATGGTCACATAAAGACATGATTGGCCTATCTACTGATATTATCATCCATCGAATGCCCATCAAGGATGGATTCAAGCCAGTTAAATAAAAACTTAGGCGATTGAAACATAAATGGATTCTGAAGTCAAAGAAGAAGTCGTTAAATAATTCAAAGCCGAAATCATCTTGGTATTAACCTACCCAGAGTGGATTTCAAACATAGTCCCTGTACCTAAGACCGAAGGGAAGGTACGAGTATGTGTGGATTATCGGGATTTGAACAAAGCATGCCTCAAGGACAATTTCCCGGTACCTTTCATCCACATCCTATTCGACAATACGTCGCAGTACTGCATGTATTCCTTCGTGGATTGCTTTGCTGGTTACCATCAAATCATGGTTGCTAAAGAGGACTGGGAGAAAACATCTTTCATCACTCCCTGGGGAACCTTCTGCTATAGGCGATTGTCCTTCGGCCTCATCAATGCCGGAGCCACGTATCAGCGAGCCATGATGGCCCTGTTTTTTGATATGATGCACAAAGAGATAGAGGTTTATGTGGATGACATCATCATCAAATCCCGGAGGGAGGATGATCACATGAAGTTGTTCAACAGGTTGCGCAAGTACAACATCAAGCTGAATCCTGTCAAATGTGCTTTTGGCATCAAAGTAGGCAAGCTGCTAGGATTCTTGGTGACTAATCGAGGTATCGAATTAGACCTTGCCAAAATCAAAGCCATCACTAAGATGCCAGTACCTCGAACAGAGAAAGAGATACGTGGGTTTCTGGGAAGGATCAACTTCATAAGCCGATTCATTTCCTAACTCCCAGCAACCTGTGAACCCATATTCAAGCTACTAAGGAAGAATTCCTCCACAAAATTGAATGAGGATTGTCAACAAGCCTTCCTTGCCATCAAAAAGCAGCTGATCGAAGCACCAGTATTGGTACCTCCAAGGGATGGAGTTCCCTTGTTCAATTACCTATCTGTCAATACCAATGCAATGGGCTGCATGTTAGGACAGAAAGATGATAGTAGCAAAGAAAGAGACATCTACTACATCAGCAAAAGATTCAGCAGGGGGGAACAAAAATACACCCTGATCGAGAAAACATACTGTGCATTAGCATGGGCCACAATGAGGTTATAACATTACCTCCATGGGCACAAGACATGCCTCATATCCCATATGAATCCACTCAAGTACGTATTTAACAAACCAATGTTGAACTGTCGACTGTCCAAATGGCAGTTGATCCTACAACAATTCGACATTGTCTATGTGACTTAGAAGTCAATCAAGGGTTAAGGCATTGCAGATCAATTAGCTGAAGCATCTTCAGGAGGGCTCGAGCCCTTGGAGACTTATTTCCCAGATGATGGGATCATGACAATTCAATAACTCTAACAAGAGAATACAGTCCAACCATGAAAAATGTATTTTGACGGAGTAGTAAACATGGAAGGTGCCGGAGCTGGGGGAGTCCTTATCTCTGGTACAGGAGAACAATATCCTGTGGCTACCAAAATTTAATTTGGCAACACCAACAACACGACCGAGTATGAAGGCTATATAATGGGGTTAAAACAAGCCCAATCCATAGGTATCAAACAACTACTGGTCTTTGGAGACTCTGAGTTGGTCATTAGATAATCCACTGGGGCATATCACACCAAGGAACTGCTTTTGTTGCCCTATCATCGGCAGGTCATCAGAATATCCCTGGAATTTGAAGACATAACTTTCAGCCATATTCCTCAGGGTAGGAATGACTTCGCTGATGCATTGGCAACGTTGGCTTCATTAATCTGCATATCCGATAAGAGTGGGTTTCCCAACATCAAATTCACAATTCAAAAGGCCCCTACATACGGAAATTACATTGGAGAAGTATCAGATGAAATACCTCCTGTCAATCAGCCTTGGTATCAAGACATCAAGGAATATCTACGAGATGGATCTACACCCGCTAGAGCAAGACAATCCGAGTGAAAGCGGATTCACAAAATGGCTATGAAGTTCTATCTAAGCAAAGATGCCCTCTACAAAAGAGATGCTAGAATAGGCCTGTTAAGTTGCCTTGATAAAGAACAAGCCCAGAGGCTGATGGATGAAATCTACGGTGGTGTATGTGGTCCACACATGAGCAGTCATCTGCTGGCCAGGAAGATATTAAGAACCGGGATTTATTGGATCTCTCTCAAAGTTGACTGCGACGATCATGTCAAGAGATGTTTTCAATGCCAAGTACATGGAAATGCCATCCACGCTCCTCCAAATGAGCTGCACAACATGAGTTCACCATGGCCTTTCTCCATGTGGGGAATGGATGTGATCGGCCTAGTGGAACCCAAAGCCAGCAATGGTCATCAATTCATCTTCACCATAATCGATTACTTCACCAAATGGGTTGAAGCAGCCTCTTTTCCCAAAGTCACGAAAGAGGTCATCATTGGTTTCATCAGAAACAATGTCGTCTGTTGATATGGACAACCAGAGGTGATTATATCAGACAACGCCAATAACCTGAACAATCAAATGATGAGAGAACTATATAGCAAGTTCCACATCAAACATCTCAACTCTGTCATCTACCGGCCCAAGATAAATGGCGCTGTCGAAGCAGCCAACAAGAACATCAAAAAGATTATGCAGAAAATGTCCACTAATCACAAAGAATGGCCTGATCTGCTGCCTCTCACCCTGTTAGCATATAGGACGTCAATGCGCACCTCTACTAGGGCTACCCCCTATTCATTGGTCTATGGCATAGAAGCAGTCCTCCTCATAGAAGTAGAGATGGAATCCTTATAAGTGATGATCGATGCTCAGATAGACGAGGATCAGTGGTTACAAGACTGATACCACCAACTGTCTCTGATCGATGAAAAGAGGGCTACAACCATTTTCCACGGGCAGTTGTATCATCAACAGATTACTCGATCCTACAACAAGAAGGTCTGAATACGGTAATTCAAAGAAAATGACTTTGTGCTAAAGAAGGTTTTAGCCAATCAAGACGAAGCTAAAGGAAAGTTCGCCCATAATTGGGGAGGCCCTTTTATTGTCAAAGAAGTGTTGACGGGAGGAGCTATCAGATTACAAGAAATGAATAAGAACGAATTTCCCCAACTCATCAATTCAGACACCATAAAAAGGTACTATGTCTGAAACACATGCATACCCGCATCCGGGTCCTACAAATCCAATCAGGTTCGATTTTTCACTAGAAAGCCGAAACTACGAATGACCTAATCTCCCTCAACCCGGGAGTACATAGGCAGCCATTTCTGGTGGGGTCAAACCAAACAAAAACTCACCAAACCAAACTCAAAAACCCAAGATAAATACTTTTCAAACCTCTCTTATACAAAGCCAGAACTACGAATGACATGATCTCCTTCCACCCGGGAGTACGTAGGCAGGCATTTACAGCACGGTTTGACCTTTAAGAAAAAATAAAAACCCCAATAAAAAATAGTTCCAAGACACCAAAGCCATACAAAAGCTAAATTCTATCAAGCTACCCTGATCAGCAGGCCCATCTGAGATACTCCCTGACATCTCAACTGTCAGTCCATCAAGGAGAAGCTCAAGATGCATCAACAACAGTGAGTCATGAAAGAAGTGGTAATCACTCAGCAATGATGATACATCTCCAAACAGGGAAGTGAATCAAAAATATATTTCTCTAATATAAAACTAATTGATACATACATAATGCCTTGTACATGACAAAAATGGCTAATCTAGTCTGTGCCGAAAAATAAAGCTAATCTATGGACCCAAGGATAAGTAGGCCAGCAATGCCACCATGGAATCTCTCTCTGAAGATGGAGGAGCAGCTACTAATGCAATGCCCTCAGCCTCCATACGACTCAAAACCTCCACAGTCATTTGTAGTGTGGCACTGTGGTCATCAATATATGCACTCATCTGGGTAACCAGGCCGTGAGTATAAGATCAAAGGGCAGTACTGTTAGCAATGTGGAAATCACGGGAAGCTATAGCCTCATCCCTCTTCGCAAAATCCGCATCTCTAGCAATTAAGGTGTCCTCGATCTCAGTAAAATTTGCATCTCTGGTTGAGCGGATCTCATCCCTCTCCACAACAACTGCATCTCTGGCAGATCGAAGCTCCTCTTTCTCTATCAAGCCAGCATCATGAGCAACTCGAAGTGTGTCCCTCTCAGCTAAAGCTATATCTCTACCAGATAAAGAAGCCAACATCTGCGCTCTAGCCGAATCCCGCTCAAAGGTCATCCTGAACAATGAATCAACCAAAGTCGGATCTGTGCCTACCGGGATAGTTGGTGGGTCGCTAACAAAAGCAGTTGTCAAACCTACGAATAGCTCATCCTCGGTAGGAGAATCCGAATCCTCCATAGGTTCCTCCTCGTCAGAATCTACAATAGGAGCTCCATGAGCCTCTGTTGCTACTGCTGTATCAACCTCCAACCATGATCAGCAGACCCCTCAAAATGGTGCAGACTCTGAAACTGATCAAACTGCTCCATAACTGCCAGGGGATGATAAGTAGTCACTCCCTCTAAACCCACTAGGGGCAAATAATCCAGGCCGAAAGCATGGGTGATGAAGCTATATGGGGACGCTAACCCTGAGCATGGCAAGATCAAGAACGGATGCTTAATATTCGATAGAAATGCCAACCATGACTCTGCATCAATGCACTCCGCAGGCTGAAAGGAGTAAACTGTGGATGTCTCGTGAGTGAAGCAAAAACCCCGAGGCCTGAAGAATCCGATCGATCGTATATGGGACATCAGCCATATATACAGCAAGACCGAACTACCTCAAAAAAACCCCTCCGGATGGGTACTACAATGGGTGACTAACCTCAACGTCTCAGCCAATATCATAGGGATGATGGTACTACCCTATCTAAGGGCCCTAACCACGACTACCAATCCCACATCCAGATAATCCAAGCATAATGGCATGTAGACATATGCCACAACACACATCAGTAGAATATCTATCCTAGCCGCATGCCATGCCTCTGCTGAAATAACAAAATCCTCTATATGGCGATCATAGCTATCAAGCTCGCCAAAGAGCTCGATCAAGAAGTCAATCGAGATCACACGCCCAGATACAATCTCGTCTGCGACTACCCTCTGACGGAGACCGGACATCCATAGGAATGGTCTCCTCATGTCACTAATCATCGTCCGAGCGCACGACAACTCTAAGTCCAAACCGGTGAATCTCTGGTACTCCTCCAGAGTCGGTGTCAGCTCACACCGTCCAAAATAGAAAACCTGCCTATCGGGTATCCAGAAGGGTAAAAGACCCTTAACGAATCCGTCTGGAACTCAAAAATTTGCAAGGGCCAATGAGTGCCCCAACATCTAGTCCACTGTCCCCCTAGCTGAAAATGGCAGACTCTCATACCAGGACCTCAACAATGCTACCACCGCAGACAATGGTAAATGGTCAATACGGTTGACGGAGGACGACGTCATCTATATCACCATACCATAAGACCATCCAGGGGTCACATCTAAACTCAACTATCTGAATGCATACATATGACATAATACATGCATGATGACAAATATAAATATGATGCGATAGATATGAAATAGCAGGAATATCTACGAAAAACTATCTACTGCAAGAATCATCCCTGTCAAATAATACAGACCAAAATGAAGAATACAGGGAAATGGGGCTCCACCACCCAACTAATATAGTGTCTATCAAAATGATGGCACAACCACCAAATAGCCAAAATAGTGGCAGACCAAAAATATAGCTGACATAGCTATCAGAATAGATCTAGATAATCTACGTCCAGGTGGTTAACCTGCTCCATCTCTTCCGCGGATACAAAGTTGCGGTCATCAGGCATATCTGGGCGGTATAAGGGAGGATCTGCCCCTACGAAATTGCTGCTAAATGGACTTGAGGAGGGTCTTGCTCCTGAGCTGGACAGGTCAAAAGAAGATGCCTCTGACTGATCTCTGCCAAGATGCCTGATAAAAAGGCAGGCGCTACCCAACTCCAGGGTCAGATCTGCAATCTAGTCAGCATGAGTCGGCTCCCTGAGGCAAGCTATCCAGTCCATCATCATCACGGACCCTGGCACCATATCTGCCATAAACTGGGTAGCACGAGTCTGAGCTCTAATAGTGCGAGGGCTTTACCAATCTGCTAAATGCCTCCTGGCTGAACGGACCCTCTGATAGGGTGAAGCCATCGATGCCTTCCATAGGGATCTCTATCAATTGCATAATCAGCGGCCAATGATGCCAAGTAGGAGGAACAATGGGAATGCGAATCTCACTTGTAATACTTTTTATGGCACGCTCTCCCAAATAGAGCTCCCAACCTCCCTCTGTCAAAATAGGGACTCTGCGGGTCGATAATATAAACTCTCGACCAGTGGGAAAACCTCCCTCAAACCCGATGGTCAAAAACCCAGAGGTATACAGCGTCTAAGAGATCGATCCAGCCGTTAAAAGCTCCAGCTGTAAGCGACTATGAGTAAATCCCTCAGTAACAGGGACCTCTGTCAAAGTCGAGTGATGCCAACGCCGTCCTCGGGGATAGGTCTCTAGACCTAAAGCAGTGGCGGGCCGTAGGCAAGGAAGCCTCTCAAATGCCCAGAACTGGCCATGTAAATATCAAAAGTCCTCAGTGATCAAGACTGACAAATATAAATGCTGAAGTCAAAAAGGTACAAGAAAGATGTACTCACCAGCAGAAACGGATAAAATCCTAACTAAGCCTCCGTCGAACCCTCCGAAAGTATGCGCATGCCCTGGAGAAAATAGGAAAAGGTGTAGGAACCCCAATCAAAGTCACTGAGGTGCTCTACATGTCAGGTAGTGCTAATTAGGGTGAAGGACACAGTAGATGATTTGTCTGCCACAAAACAACCCCTGATGATTACTAGAAATAGTCGCCTCAGAATGCGATTTCTAACCCTCTGGTCATCAGGTAGAGGCTCCAGCAAAGTCCCATTCTGGGCATCTATACTCAAGGGGCCTGATCAGACCGACCGTCCCTTGAGCGTCGCCGCGAAAACTCCTAGCAGGGATCGAATAGTTGTGGGCGTAATGTCAGCCACAACAGGCACTGGCTCGCCCTCAAACTCAATACTAGTGATGAACCTCCAGTCCATAGGAGTCATCATCACCTCACGGTCTAGCAGATGAAGGGACTGAGTCTGGTGAAACCAGTGCTCAGACAAAGCCCTCATATACCCCTAGAGGCAACGGCGGGGAAGAATGGAAAAGAAAGCCTGGAACTCCCAACCATCAATAATATCCCTGTAATCCTCGTGTAGAGTGTGATACAGGGAATGCACATTGAACCAGTTCCCTCAAGGCTGCGTAATGTCAGGAACCTGCATAAAAAACCAACCTATGTCAAAAACCTGTGCCCCGAGAATGGCCAAAGAAAGAAATGAATCAAAGAAGAGAAAAACTTCAAGTCACCTCATTGGCGTGGAGATATCTCGAAGGATGGCGACTCAAGTCACCCAGTAACTCTTGTGTAGGCACAACAATGCCTGGAACCTCCGCCCGTGGAGCCTGAGATGAAGCTGGAGCAGCAAAAGCAGCCTGCTCATCATCAATGTCAATCGGCAGTTCATCTTGAGCTGGATGAACCACCGACTCTACCAACCGGCGAGGTGGTATAGCCGGATGCGGCTGAGGAACATCGGAAGCTCGCCTCAGTCTAATACCTGAGGATACCCTGCTAGCACTGCCGGGTCTATCAAGGTCCATCACTTGTACAAAGTCTCCAAATCACCTCAGAAAGGGTGTGGTAAGCCTAAAACTTGTGACTTATTATTTTAAATCAGTACTCTATGCATATCTAAGTCTTAAAACATATATGGGTCAGTCAAAAATACCCAGTAAAGCCAAAACTGCATGTTTTTCAAAAAAAAAGTCCTAAAAACATGCATGGGTCAGTCAAAAATCCCCAGTAAAGTTAAAATTATATGTTTATTAAATGCTTTGGTTTTGAAAAAAATTCGCTAGAGTTTCCTTTGTAAAATGGACTGTCTACATGCACATAAGCTCATAGGTGGTCATTCAGTAGCACACCTTCCTAAAAATAAGAACAGTTCATATTTATGAAATAAAATCAAAAATAACCTCACATGGTGGCCAAATTACCATGGACAATTTTTAGTTGAAAATCCAGGCTCACTAGGCCTCAAAAAGGATGAGTAAACTGATCAAAAAGAGCAAAAATTGACTGTCTTAGAATCTGAATTTTCTTACATCCAAACGTGCATTACAGTAAGATATGCATACATATGTAGTTAGAAAAATTTTAACAGATCATATAGGTATACATTTTTTATGCATTAAGTCTAAAACCCCTTACGTGGTTCACATGCTTTTAACTATAAAAACTTGCGAAAAAAGGACATAAAACGTTACCTGCGCTGCGCTGAACGCGTAGGAACTGACGAAATCAAAAAGCAGTTGTCCAAGCTCAGTAGATCTGAAAAAGAAGGTCGAAATCCTTTTGAAACTCAAAATGGAACTTTAAAGAAATAAAATCTCGCTGCCCAATAAATAGCCCAGGTGGAAGCGGGCCAACCTGTGGCTGCCATACCTCCACCTGCGGCTCCCCAGGGTGGGTCCCACTCCCCCGAGCTTTGTTCAGTTCAGGTTGAAACAGAGTTTCTTTGTGCTGCCAAGTCAAATCTGAAGAGAAATCACTACGTGATTGAGCGGTTTATCCTAAAATCTTGCGTTTCAGCAGCGTAATCCTGACAGGAAAGGTACCTCTATGAAAACCCTTGGTATCCATCTCAGAGAAATGTCTGGGGCCCACGTATGAAGATTGCTAAAAAATTGCAGAAAAGCGGCACCAAACTGCCAAAAAAATCAACATTGTCAAAGTTCGAGTACAGACCGAAGTCCAGTTCAGCCGTTGGTTCGACTCCAGCGAAGTTCGGGTACAGACCGAAGTCCAGTTCAACCGTTGGTTTGACTCCAGTGAAGTTCGGGTACAGACTAAAGTCCAGTTCAACCGTTAGTTCAACTCCAGCGAAGTTCGGGTACAGACCGAAGTCCATTTTAGCCGTTGGTTCAACTCCAACGAAGTTCGGGTACAGAACAAAGTCCATTTCAGCCGTTGGCACAACCCAGTGAAGCGTCGGGTACTGACCGATGCTAGTTCAGTTGTTAGTTCAACCCCAGTGAAGTTTCAGGTATAGACTGAATCCAGTTCAGTCGGTGGCACAACCCAGCGAAGCATCGGGTACTGACCGATGACAGTTCAGCAGTTGGTTCAACCCCAGCGAAGTTTGAGGTATAGACCAAGTCCATTTCAGCCATTGGCACAACCCAACGAAGTATTGGGTATATACCGAATCAAATTCAGCCGTTGGTTCAGCCCCAACGAAGTTTTGGGTACAAACCGAATTCAATTCAGCCAATGAAGCAACCTCCGCGAAGCATCGAAAGTGATCCGGTGATGGAAACCATGTAATAGTCCATCCCCGATGATGGAATCTGTTATACACATCCTCAAAAGGATCACCAAGAAGATATTGGTGATTCAACCGCCTATTGCAAAACGTCGGTGTAAACTCTCATCAGGATGTACATGGGAGGCATCCATTAAGGATACTCGATTATCGAGAAGTATCCCTAGCGGAGGAGCTTTAGAAATGTGCAACAAGCATCGACCGAGAAGGAAATTAGTACTGTAAAAAGTACCGCCAGACAGGGAAACCCTTGGTCTCAAACCAAGGTAGCATCAATAATATCATCTATATCTAAATCAATGAAGCTGTCGCAGAGGACGTCATCCCCAGCAGATTAAGACAAAACAATCTGTGATAGCTCAGCTATGATAAACATGTCAGTGATTTTCTTACACAAGATCGGCTGACAATATTGCACCAAGGGTTATCATGAATAACGTTATCCCCAGCAGAAAATGACGTAAACGTTCAAGGGTAACCCTAACCCCTCAGAGGTATCCAACCTGCATAACATATAGTTCAATAATCACATTTCAAGTGTCTAACAATCTTTATCCTGCTCATTTCATTGCATGAGCATGATAAAGAGGGGCATCTGTAGACACACGAAATTTAATGCCCTTATTACTAATACTGTAGGAGGGCAAACCGATCAACTAAATCAAATTCGATCTCAATACCGGTAAATCCAGTCAAATCCAATCACTAATATCGGGACTCCATTCAAATCTGATCACCAATATCGGTATTCCAGTCAAATTTGATCACCAATATCGGTATTCCAGTCAAATTCGATCACCAATATCAGTACTCCAGTCAAATCTGATCACCAATATTGGTACTCCGGTCAAATTCGATCACCAATATCCGTACTCCAGTAAAATCTGATCACCAATATCGGTACTCCAATCAAATCCGATCACCAATATCTGTACTCCAGTCAAATTCGATAACCAATATCGGTACTTCAGTCAAATCCAATCACCAATATCGGGACTCCAGTTAAATTCGATCACCAATATCGATACTCTAGTTAAATTCGATTGCTAATATTGGTACTCCAGTTAAATTCGATCACCAATATCGGTACTCCAATTAAATCCGATCACCAATATCGGTACTCCAGTTAAATCCGATCACCAATATCGGTACTCCAGTCAAATCTGATCACCAATATCGGGACTCCAGTCAAATCTGATCACCAATATCGGTACTCCAGTTAAATTTGATCACCAATATCGGTACTCTAATCAATTCTGATCACCAATATCGGTACTCCATTCAAATCCGATCACCAATATCGGTACTCCAGTCAAATTTGATCACCAATATCGGTACTCCAGTCAAATTCGATCACCAATATCGGTACTCCAGTCAAATTTGATCACCAATATCGGTATTCTAGTTAAATCCCATCACCAATATCGGTACTCCATTCAACTTCGACCTCCAATCGGACAGTCAATCCAACTACGATCGCCAATCAAATAGTCAATCCAGCTCCGATCGCCAACGAACCATCCATCCAACTCCGTTCTCTAATCGGACCATCAATCCAGCTATGATCTCCAATCGAACCGTTAATCCATCTCTGATCTCCAATCGGATCGTCAATCTAGCTCCGATCTCTAATCAGACCGTTAATCCAGCTTCGATCTCCAATCGGGACGTTAATCCAGTCCGATCTCCAATCGGACCGTTAATCCAGCTCCGATCTCTAATCGGATAGTCTATCCAGCTCTGATCTCCAATCAGACAGTCAATCCGGCTCCGATCTCTAATCGGACCGTTAGTCTAGCTCCGATCTCCAATCGGACAGTCAATCCAGCTCCGATCTCAAATCGGACCGTCAATCCAGCACCGATCTCCAATCGAACAGTTAATCCAGCTCCGATCTCCAATCGGACCATCAATCTAACTCTGATCTACAATCGAATTATCAATCCAGCTCCGATCTCTAATCGGATCATCAATCCAGCATCGATCTCCAATCGGACCGTCAATCCAGCTTTGATCTCCAATCGGATCCTCAATCCAGCTCTGATCTCCAATCGGACCATCAATCTAGCTCCGATCTCCAATCGAACCATCAATCCAGCTCCGATCTCCAATCGAACCATTAATCCAGCTCCGATCTCCAATCGGACCGTCAATCTAAATACAATCTCCAATCGAACCGTTAATCCAACTTCGATCGCCAATCGGATCGTCAATCCAGCTTCGATCTCCAATCAGACAGTTAATCTAGCTCCGATCTCCAAAAGGAGCGTCAATCCAGCTCCGATCTCCAATCGGACCCTCAATCCAACTCCGATGGCCAATCGTATCGTCAATCCAGCTCCGATCGCTAATCAGACAGTCCATGCAACTCCGATCTCCTTTTGGACCGTCAATCCAGCTCCGATCTCCAATCAGACCGTATATCCAACTCTGATCTCCAATCGGACCGTCAATCTAGCTCTGATCTCCAATTGGACCGTCCATCCAACTCCGATCTCCAATCGAACCGTCCATCCAGCTCTAATTGCCAATCGGACCGTTCATCCAACTCCGATCTCTAATCAAACCTTTAATCTAGCTCCAATCTCCAATCGGGCCTTTCAATCTAGCTCTGATCTCCAATTGGACCGTCAATCCAACTCCGATCTCTAATCGGACAACCCATCCAGCTCCGATCTCCAATTGGACCGTCAGATCAACCCCGATCACAATATCGGGCCGACAAGTCAGCCCCGACATCAACCCGTGAGGTACAGGTCAACCTCGACATCAACCCAGGACGTGTCAAGTTATCCCCGATCTTAGCCCGGAAAATACAGATCAGCCCCAGCATCAATCCGGGAAGTGCAGTTCAGCCCCAGAGATAACCTTGGGAAGCCAAATTCACAAAGGATCCCAGGAGGGGCAAAACGATCATTTTATCATCTTGAAGCCAATTTGGTAATACTCAAGCCAAATCGATGCCACCAAAGTCAGAATGAACCATAACGACGATCCTGAGTGCAAGTGGCGCAAGACAGTTCAACGGACAAACTGCGGGAAATCGAAGACCTGGTTATGAACCCATCTTCTTAGACCCGAAAAGCATTTTATCCCATGTCATTGTGACACTCTCGACGAGGGCTTTCTGAAAAGGTATAGCACGCCTCAAACGGACACTCTGATCAAAAGTTAGAAAATTTCAAACCTGACATTACATTTCTCGGGGTGCACGTACTTCGAGATGATAAAGCCGGGCATGCGAGCCCCACCTCGAGGTGCCTCACCTCTACCTGCGGCAGTAGCAGGTAGAGCTGCGGCTCCCTGGACTATAAATATGAGGCCACCCTTGTGACGCCCCCAAATCCGGGTTACCTGACCCCAGAGTTTGGTGCTCACGATCCAACATATTAATATCATCTAACTACCCATTTATTTATGAATAGAAATATACATCTCATTAACTGATATTTATAATACATTGTCCCAGGTTTTCTAACCTTAACATAACAAATATACCCTTAGATATACAAAAAGGGTTATACAAAATAACATAATAAATATGTTCATTATGACTACTCTAGCAATACACCTTTGCCTTTGTCTTTCTCTGCCCCTCCGGCTACCTCGTTCCTAGCTGAAATATTGTATTTAAGCAAGGGTGAGCAACAAATTTGCTCTGCAAGTTAAATCATACAATAAAGTATAAGAATCAAGAATATAAGACTATCAATTCGATAGAATATCACCAAAGTTCAAAGGACTTTGAATTAGCTGAATAAATCGTTAATCAATAACAAGACTTTCTCGCATTTTATGCAAAATAATAATTCGATAGTGAAAGAGTAAAACGCTTTTGAAATTTCTCAATTGAATAACAAGAATCAATTCTACGTAATAACAAAGTAGAATATTATCCAGATTTTTTTTAAGCTGAGCGACCCCACAGGATCTTGAACTTTTTGAGTAACTATCAAAGGTTTTACTTTGAAGTACCTAGGTGTATCGGATAACCATAAAGATTAAATCATACCCCTCCACAAGTATATAAAGTGATCAGCTTCATTATACCCTATATTATACATAATACTTACCCGCGCGCAACGGCAGAATATACGACTACAAAGCCCCTTTTATATAAAAAGGTTGTTCTTCTCAGTCTTATAACCAGAATTTGAATCACAACAACGAAATACAATGATTTCAATATCTAATCGCTTTCTCGATCTAACCGAAACAATTGGCATTGACCTGTCAATAATAATTGAGTTCTCTTCTAGAACCTATCAAGTTTCAACAAATATTCGTCTAGCCAAAATAGTTAGCTACGACATATCTCAAAACGATTCAATAATAGACAGAAATTAACTGTACTATTTGCAATCAATAATTACTTCTACGGATGTGAATAACCATCAACAGTTATTCTCCAAGCATATTCTCAAAATTAATAATTCATTTTGAATTAATAAACTTGCACTAACTGCGAATAATCAACAATAATTCTCAGACGTGGTATAATTGACCGCCACTATATTTGAAAAGTAATAACTCGAGATTGAGTTAAGAAAACTTGCCTGATTCGTTGACTACTGCTACGAAATTTAAGTTAAACTTCTTTTGTAAGACCTATCATTAATAAGATCGATCTTTCAATTAGCATAACATACTTTATAAGTAAACTATCTAATATTTAAACACGTAGTCAAATATTAGATAACCTTAACACTACTGTATCATATAACTTGTGAATAATCACTTAGTCTTTTATTTTATAAGGCCTTTACAATTAAGTAAGTCAAATTCCTAATCCAGCAACCTTGATTCAAACTAACATCAACCTGGATTATCCAAACAGACCAATCCAACATCCTGGATTGTCTAAACATCTCATCCAACAAATTTATGGCCAATCCAGCAAACCAGATTGCAATTCAGCAAACCAATGGCCAATCCAGCAAGTTGGATTTTCCTTTTTAATCTAATCATCTTTTTATTTTTTTTAACTTTTGTCCACACATAAATACATGTATTTCATACACAAAAATAATTTTTCAGGAATTTTCCAACTTCCTTTAGTATTTTTCAAAAATCTATTTTTAGTTAATTCCTTAAGAAAATAACTACCTCACGCTGAACTCCAGAAATTCCCAACTCTTGACGGGATCTTACATATGTTATCGTGAGTCTCCAGTTTAAATTTTGTGGCCATCGGAGTTATACAACTTCAGTTATAGAGCTTTCCGTCAGGAAATCCCAAAAATTGAAATGGCCATAACTTGCTCAATTTAAGTCAGAATGAGCTCAATTTTGGACACAAGCTACTTCATTCCATATATTTTCATGTCCCAAAAGGCCGGAATTTATTACATAATTTAAGTAGACAAAATTG
The DNA here is from genome assembly GCA_020205555.1 of Panax stipuleanatus. NCBI lineage: Eukaryota > Viridiplantae > Streptophyta > Magnoliopsida > Apiales > Araliaceae > Panax > Panax stipuleanatus. Next base: position 54,088 of record JAINUT010000127.1, read on the forward strand.
CCCTTCAAAATTATAGACAGCCTACTTTTATCATTTTTCAAATTTTTCCTACTTTGGTAAAATCAGTCCACACAAAAATCTACAACCCCTTTTTCAGTGATTCCACTTGAAAACGTTAGAAGACTTATATATCTAAGTTCAAAAATTTACCACACTCAAAAATTCAAAATATATTGAGAGATATGGTCGTTTGAATTTTCCATTGCGTTTTCTCAAAAATCTAATTTTAAAACTTTGTGATTTCTAAAAAAACTTTCTTGATCTCTTGATAAATCAAACTTTAGCTACCATAAACCATCATAATACATACTCATATATCATAAACTCATGGATCTATCATGATCCATAACCTATTACATCAAAACCCACCAAACACAAACAAAACATAATTTGTGCTAAGAAAATCAAGGTTTTTAACCTTTTGAAACATAGTTTCATTCTTCTTGCTTTTGATCTAATTTTTAACACTTAAAAGTGATAGATCCAAACATATAACACTTAAAAATATATAGGTCCAAGATTTTGGTGTTTTGAACCATAGATCCAAGTTTTGATCTAAAACAATCAAACACAATTTACATGAACTAGTTTAAAGTTATACCTTTGCTTGAGCTTCCCTCTTTTTCTCCCTAATTTGATTATGGGGCTTGGAGACTTGAAAAAAAACTCTCCCTCCTCTCCCTCTATGGCTGCCGAATAGCCCTCCCCTCTCCTTCCTTCTTTAATTTTCTTTTTACTAGCAAAATAGGATGTGAGAGGAAAGAGAGAAAAATAGATTTTGTGGGAGTTAATAATTAGATATATTATCTATATCTTCCAAATCTCTTGCTATCTCTCTCTCTCATTCTTATCTCCTTGTTGCTTGTAAAGTTGGACAAAGAAGTTGGCAAAATGATAAGATGACAACTAAGTGGGTAGGTAAGGAGTTGGTTTACCTACTAAAGTGAAGTAATAATGATATTCCTCCCCCCTTTCTCCTTCTCTTGTGGCTGGCAATGTGGCCACTCATTTGCCCAAATTTTGTTTTACTTTATTGCCTTAATTAGAATATTAAATGTCCAACATGCCCCTCATCTATTGGGCTAAAGTCTTAGGCTCCAAATTAAAACATTTGGGCCATTCCTTTCATTCCTTTGGGCTACAAATTAATTCTTTGATCCATGAAAATAACATAGTTCTCTACTCATAAATTTTTATCTTACCCTAATCATTTAGTTAGGGTTTCCTTGCACACATTTGTAAATTAATTTCTTACTCAAATATCTTTAATTTCATAACCCAATTAGACTTGCTTTACTTAGGTTATAAAATTAATTATTAGAGATGTATAAAATAAATCTCTTAGGGCTAGTATTTATATTTTTAAATACTATCATTCTCTTTAGATGCTAAATAAATATATACACATTAAATAATATATATTTATTTAGTCGCAAACATAATCCACATATGTAATAACATATTACATTAGTGTATTAACTTAATAGCCCTAATTGACTTACTAAGTTATAAACACTCACATATTCATCAATACAATTATTATAACTGTATTTTTTACCGAATCCTTATTCGTAACTAGGGTTAGAGTTTCTATTCTCTGTTAAACAAATTTGTACTCATATTTCTCAATCAATACACAGTTTGACCACTTTGATAAACTCATATCACAAATACTCAACACAATATTGAAAATCAATATCAATATTAAATAATAAAAAAAAATTCGAAAAATTTGAATTATGTGAAATTCTAGGTTCTCACATTCTCCCCTCCTTATAAGGATTTCGTCCTCGGAATCACCGCTTTCTTACTCTCTAATATCTTTTAAAGTTGTATCATCAATTTATTCTTATCAACACAATATTAATTTGTGTCTTATGTACTAACATGTGACTTGGGATCTGTAAAACAAAACAATTCACAGCTATATCTACCCAATATTTCTCGCGTAATTTATTTACTCAACTAAATCGTTACCTATCACCACCTCCTGGGCAGCTACTGCATCTTACACCGTCATGTTGAATGTACGGGCCGTTGGTCTTCCTTGCTGTGCAGGTCCTCTAATCGTTAAGGTTCCGCCACAGGGTCCCTTGTTGGTACTTCCCTTCTCCACATTCTTCTTCAGACAATTTCAAACCAGATGATCTGTCTATCCACACGCAAAATAACCTTGTATTTTCTTCGGACTGGGACAATTGGGCAACATGTGTCCCTCTTGACCACAGTTATAACAGACTCCCTTCTTCTTCAGACAAATTCCTGGATGATTCTTCCCACAAGTCGCACAAGGCTCACCTCCCTTCCTATTCTCTTCTGACTTATTACCCGATTAGGTATTCTCACTCCATTTCCGCTTGTTCGGATTACTACCACCACTACTACCTCCTTCATTTGTTTTCTTCTTCTTCTCCTGATGATATCGGGATGCAGCTTCGCTTTCCCCTTCAATAATTATCGCTTTCTCCAACAAAGCCGCAAACGTATTAATCTGCAATACAGCTACCTTGTTGAATATCCCTGGCTTCAATCCATTCTCAAATCTTCTCGCCTTTCCTGCCTCTGTGTCCGCCTGATGAGGTGTAAATCTCGCTAACTTATTGAACTTAGCAGCATATTCTGATACCGACATATTCTCTTGCTTTAGTTCTAGAAACTTGACTTCAATCCTGGCTTGCATACTCTGCGAAAAATAGTTCTCAAAGAACAACTCTTTAAACTTTGTCCAAGTCACTACAGCTGTCCCAGCTCTAGCCTGATTGGTTTCCCACCAGTAATTGGCTTCTCCCTTCATCAAATAGGTGGCAAAAGCTGTCTTTTGCTCTTCTGCCACTCTCGCAATAATAAATGCTTTCTTTATCTCCTTTACCCAAGTTTGGGCTTCAATAGATCCGTAGTTCCCTTGAATTCTGGCGGTCCTACCGCTTTAAAATTTTTAAATTTTGCCAATCTACTAGCTGGCTGTTCTCTTGCTCTTGCTCTTGCTGCTGGCGCCCTATGTTGCATAGCTTGGGCTAATATATCCACAAAATCCTGCATCGGGTATGCTTGACCTCCTTCATTATTCACTGATTGCTCTTCTCTTTGATTTTGATTCTGTCGTTTAGGCGACATTACCAGATTTAAATGAAAATCTTACATTAATCCTTTTTCTCTACACAAATTCTTATTAGTAACATAAAAATTTAACACAAATTTCTCATGTAATCGCATATTTATTCAAGTAGCACATAATACTTTTAGTACTTAACACCGACTGTTATAATCAGTCACTATCCCTTTTTGATAAATATCGGGATTAAAAACACAACCTTTCACAAAAAATTACAATTACCACAACTTTACACAAAAAATTGTAATTCTCCAAAATCATCTTAATATTCATATTGAAAATAAAGATGACATTCATACAAACAAATATATTACATATGCTCACTCATTGTTCTCGATATTACAATCTTTATATTACACCTTATTACTAAAAGGTACTACTGCTTATACTTAAGCTGTCTACAGTCTACTCCCTTCTCCTGTCTTCTTACTAGGACACTTGTTAAATCCGTGACCCATTTCTCCACATGAAAAATATTTTCTCATATTCGGCTTAGGACAATTTGGAGAAATATGTCCTTCCTGTTTACAATTGAAACACACGTTCTTCCACATCATACATTCTCCCAAGTGAGTCTTTCCACACTTGCCACAGACTTTCTCCTTTTTTGGGTTTGAGTTCCCTTAGTTATTATCACTGTCTTTGTCCCTTTTCTGCTTATTGCTTCTCTTTTTCTGCTTGACCACTCCCTCAGATGATCCACCACCTTCAGCCTTCATTCTTTCTACTTGTGTCTTCAGTTCGTTTCGTTCTTCGGTCATCTCGCGTAATGCTCGCTCCGTCTTCCACAACTCCTCCAAGAGAAATACTTTACTCCGGAGTTCTTGAACTTCTACAGATACTTGATCTTTTTCTCCCACTTTGGTCTTAATCTCTGTCTCCACCTTAACTTCTTTGGACTCTGCCTCCTCATCTTCATTCAGATACATATCTGGATACTCATCATGATCATTCCCCAAATTCACTATGGTCATCTTTTCCAACTTCCTCAACTGACTCGCTCATGCGCTGGCACCTCGGCTACTGGCATTGGTGCAACAGCTGCCAACACTTCTGTACTCATTTCATCTTCTCCTGACATCCTACAATCAGTTTAAATAACTTGATTAATACTTTACCAGTACTAATTTTATACTCACTATGTGTCCACACATCGTTCTATTGATGTACTTCGGCAATCCCTTACTTAATACTCTAAATGAGTTTTCTCTATCTCGCTTATGGTTATAATCCTAAGGTTCCCCTCCCCCCACTTAAGGTTTATAACCTATAGCTCTAATACTAACTTGTCACGCCCCCAAATCCGGGTTACATGACCCCCGAGTTTGGTGCTCACGATCCAACATATTAATATCATCTAACTACCCATTTATTTATGAATAGAAATATGCATCTCATTAACTGATATTTATAATACATTATCCCAGGTTTTTTAACCTTAACATAACAAATATACCCTTAGATATACAAAAAGGGTTATACAAAACAACATAATAAATATGTTCATTATGATTACTTCAGCAATACACCTTTGCCTTTTTTCTTTCTCTTCCCCTCCGGCTACCTCGTTCATAGCTGAAATATTGTATTTAAGCAAGGGTGAGCAACAAATTTGCTCCGCAAGTTAAATCATACAATAAAGTATAAGAATCAAGAATATAAGACTATCAATTCGATAGAATATCACCAAAGTTCAAAGTACTTTGAATTAGCTGAGTAAAGCATTAATCAATAACAAGACTTTCTCGCATTTTATGCAAAACAATAATTCGATAGTGAAAGAGTAAAATGTTTTCAAAATTTCTCAATTGAATAATAAGAATCAATTCTACGCAATAACAAAGTGGAATATTATCCAATTTTTTTAAGCTGAGCGACCCCACAGGATCTTGAACTTCTCGAGTAACTATCAAAGGTTTTACTTTGAAGTACCCAGGTGTATCAGATAACCATAAAGATTAAATCATACCCCTCCGTAAGTATATAAAGTGATCAGCTTCATTATACCCTATATTATGCATAATACTTACCCGCGCGCAACGGCCGAATATACGACCACAAAGCCCCTTTTTATATAAAAAGGTTGTTCTTCTCAGTCTTATAACCATAATTCATATCACAACAACGAAATACAATAATTTCAATATCTAATCGCTTTCTCGATCTAGCCGGAATAATTGGCATTGACCTGTTAATAATAATTGAGTTCTCTTCTCGAACCTATCAAGTTTCAACAAATGTTCGTCTAGCCAAAATAATTAGCTACGACATATCTCAAAACGATTCAATAATAGACAGAAATTAACTGTACTATTTGCAATCAATAATTACTTCTACGGATGTGAATAACCATCAATAGTTATTCCCCAAGCATATTCTCAAAATTAATAATTCATTTTGAATTAATAAACATGCACTAACTGCGAATAATCAACAATAATTCTCAGACGTGATATAATCAGCAATAATTGACCACCACTATATTTGAAAAGTAATAACTCGAGATTGAGTTAAGGAAACTTGCCTGATTCATTGACTACTGCTACGAAATTTAAGTTAAACTTCTTTTGTAAGACCTATCATTAATAAGATCGATCTTTCAATTAGCATAACATACTTTATAAGTAACTATCTAACATTTAAACACATAGTCAAATATTAGATAACCTTAACACTACTGTATCATATAACTTGTGAATAATCACTTAATCTTTCATTTTATAAGTCCCTTACAATTAAGTAAGTCAAATTCCTAATCCAGCAATCTGGACTCAAACTGACATCCAATCCAGTAACCTGAATTATCCAAACAGACCAATCCAGCATCTTGGATTGTCTAAACATCTCATCCAACAAATTTATGGCCAATCCAACAAACCAGATTGCAACCCAGCAAACTGATAGTCAATCTAGCAAGCTGGATTTCCCTTTTTAATCTAATTATTTTTTATTTTTTTTTTATCTTTTGCCCACACATAAATACATGTATTTCATACACACAAAAAATTCATGAATTTTCCAATTTTCTTTAGTATTTTTTAAAAATCCATTTCTAACTAATTCTTTAAGAAAATAACTACCTCACGCTTAACTCCAAAAATTCCCAACTCTTGGCGGGATCTTATACATGTTATCGTGAGTCTCCAGTTTAAATTTCGTGGCCATCGGAGTTATACAACTCCAGTTATAGCGTTTTCCGTCGGGAAATCCCAAAAATTAAAATGGTCATAACTTTCTCAATTTAAGTCAGAATGAGCTCATTTTTGGACACAAGCTACTTCATTCCATATATTTTCATGTCCCAAAAGGCCGGAATTTATTACATAATTTAAGTGAATGAAACGGTCCTTCAAAATTCCTGACAGCCTACTTTTGTTATTTTTTAGATTTTTCCTACTTTGCTAAAATCAGTCCACACAAAAATCTACAACACCTTTTTTAGTGATTCCACTTGAAAAAGTTAGAAGACTTATAGATCTAAGTCTAAAAATTTACCACACTCAAAAATTCAAAATATATTGAGAGATATGGTCGTTTGAATTTCCCATTACGTTTTCTCAAAAATCTGATTTTAAAACTTTGTGATTTCTAAAAAAAATTCTTGATCTCTTGATAAATCAAACTTTAGCCACCATAAACCATCATAATACATACCCATATATCATAAACTCATGGATCTACCATGATCCATAATCTATTAAATCAAAATCCACCAAACACAAACAAAACATAATTTGTGCTAAGAAAGTCAAGGTTTTCAACCTTTTGAAACATAGTTTCATTTTTCTTACTTTTGATCTATTTTAACACTTAAAAGTGATAGATCCAAACATATAATACTTACAAACATATATGTCCAAGGTTTTGGAGTTTTGAACCATAGATCCATGTTATGATCTAAAACAATCAAACACAATTTACATGAACTAGTTTAAACTTATACCTTTGCTTGAGCTTCTCTCTTCTTCTCCCTAATTTGATTATGGGGCTTGGAGACTTGAAAAAAAACTCTCCCTCCTCTCCCTCTATGGCTGCCGAATAGCCCTCCCCTCTCCTTCCTTCTTTAATTTTCTTTTTACTAGCAAAATAGGATGTGAGAGGAAAGAGAGAAAAATAGATTTTGTGGGAGTTAATAATTAGATATATTATCTATATCTTCCAAATCTCTTGCTATCTCTCTCTCTCATTCTTATCTCCTTGTTGCTTGTAAAGTTGGACAAAGAAGTTGGCAAAATGATAAGATGACAACTAAGTGGGTAGGTAAGGAGTTGGTTTACCTACTAAAGTGAAGTAATAATGATATTCCTCCCCCCTTTCTCCTTCTCTTGTGGCTGGCAATGTGGCCACTCATTTGCCCAAATTTTGTTTTACTTTATTGCCTTAATTAGAATATTAAATGTCCAACATGCCCCTCATCTATTGGGCTAAAGTCTTAGGCTCCAAATTAAAACATTTGGGCCATTCCTTTCATTCCTTTGGGCTACAAATCAATTCTTTGAGCCATGAAAATAACATAGTTCCCTACTCATAAATTTTTATCTTACCCTAATCATTTAGTTAGGGTTTTCTTGCACACATTTGTAAATTAATTCCTTACTCAAATATCTTTAATTTCATAACCCAATTAGACTTGCTTTACTTAGGTTATAAAATTAATTATTAGAGATGTATAAAATAAATCTCTTAGGATTAGTATTTATATTTTTAAATACTATCATTCTCTTTAGACGCTAAATAAATATATACACATTAAATAATTTATATTTATTTAGTCGCAAACATAATCCACATATGTCATAACATATTCCCCTAGTGTATTAACTTAGTAGCTCTAATTGACTTACTAAGTTATAAACACTCACATATTCATCAATACAACTATTATAACTGTATTTTTTACCGAATTCTTATTCATAACTAGGGTTAGAGTTTCTATTCTCTGTTAAACAAAATTGTACTCATATTTCTCAGTCAATACACAGTTTGACCACTTTGATAAACTCGTATCACAGATACTCAGCACAATATTGATAATCAATATCAATATTAAATAATAAAAAAAAATTATTCGAAAAATTTGAATTATGTGAAATTCTGGGTTCTCATAACCCCCTCCCCCCCCCCCTCATTTTCAAGAATTCCAAAACGCAACGAACCTCTGCCCGTTTGATTTTCTGACTTTTTCACCTCTTCTAAATCCAAAAATTTTCACTCTAACACGTAGATATACCCACATACTACCACATATCAGAAAATAAACTGTAGTTTCTGACGTTTAGAGCCTACGATTTGGCAAAAAGCCAGTGTAGCAGTCCATTATAAGTATTTTTACAATCAGAAAGTGATTCCTACTTCTTTGCACTGTTTTGCACTTACATATCAAGTTTTTTTTCTAAAAATGCACGGAACTTAGTTCTGTGGCCGTTTTCGTCAAAATTTGGTATATTTTTGTACATAAACTCAATTTCTGGCATTTCTACAACTCGGATTGACGATCCATCAACTATAATAGCTCCAGTGCATTAGCACATTCGTTTTAAGCAACTTCGCTGGACTGGGTTATCTTCGCAATCCGGGTTTGGCTTTTTTATGTTTATTTAACTGTATATATACTAACTTTATAATTCTGTCAAGCCCGGATGTCAAATCCGAGGTAGTTTACTACTTTTATATATATTTATGCATATATAAGCAGCCTTCACCACCACTGGATTCTCTTCCCAGTCTTGGTTGACTATATTTTTTTCAATATATATATATATTTATATATTTCTGTTCGGCTTGGGTTATCCTACGGCCTTTTTACTATTTTTGCACTCTTCACCATTACTGGGTTATCTTCCCAGTCCCTAGTTGACTACTTTTATGCAAATTTACATTTCTATTCGGCCTGGATTATTCTGTGGCCTTTTTACTATTTTTATATATAAATATGCATATATAAGCAGCCTTCACCACCACTGGATTCTCTTTCCAGTCTTGGTTGACTACTTTTCTATCAATATATATATTTTTTAATTCCAGTTCGGGTAAAGGCGTGAAAATCCATCGCTCTTTTTACTGTTTTTCTATATATATTTCAATTCTGTCCAGCCTGGATCATTCCGTGGCTTTTATAAATATATATATTTCAATTCTAGTCCGGGCACCGGTGTGAAAACTCATCGCCCTTTACAGCTTTTATATATAACTGTATATATATATATATATATATATATATATATATATTGCTATTGCTTGCTTTTTATTAAATTGATGCTTTAAATATTCATTTGATGTGAATCGGCATTTTTCAGCCACAAGCAACCTCGCGTCCCTTAGATCGCTATCTAGTCGGAACGAGACGTTTCGGCCGTGCGAACCCGAATTTACTAAATAAATCCTCGGTTCAGGCAATATTGGGATATATATCTATTTCTGTACAAATTTAAACTGTGCAGGTTTATTGGCTACTCATATGTGAGTCTAGGAATCGTGGGATTCATGATCAAACTGATCAGAATCTGATTCCCACGATGGGCAAACTCTGATTTACGAATATACCCTGCCGATTTTTCTGTAGGAATGTACATACAAAGACCTTAAAACGGTTATCCGGATTTAAGGTCTCAATATAGTAAAAATATGGTTTGCCTTGTCAACGTCCCTCCGATGGTTTTCATGCCCATGATGAGACTGACACTTGTATTAATTTCTGTGGTTGAGGATGCTTCGCAGCCCGACAAATCCCCATTCAAATGCAGCCTTAAGGCTAAAAAGATAAAAATTGGAAGTATCAATAGGCTTCAATTCCTATGGTAGTGTAAGAGTTTGATAAAGCAGCTTTTAAAACATCATTTTCAAATTCAGTCAAAAGAAAAGCTTTTGCAAATCAAATTAAATACTTTTGCAAATCAAATCAAAGACTATTTTTAAAACAAGTCAAACCCTTCGTATATAGGTTCAACGAAACAAAGCACTACTTTCAATCAATCAAACATAGGCCCAATTTTCAAACAACATTCACACACGCATTTTAGTTTTAAGGAAAATATTGAAAAGATGCGGTACCGTGTTTACACGGGAGTCGTGGGGTGCCTAACACCTTTCCCACACTTAATCAAGCCCCCGAGCTCAAAACTTTATTTTCAAATATCAAGTTTCGATAGTGTCCAGCAAATTGGGCCTCTTTCGAACAAACTTAGTTGAGTTAGTACAACTATTTTCAAATCTACCAACTGGCGACTCTATAAAACGTTCAAATCGTCGACATGATACATGTTGGCCTTTTTCCTAAAAATCCTTTCAAAACCTTTTTCGCAATAAAAAGAGTGATGGTAGAGATAACTTAGGAAGAGAGATGAAAGATCCGGGTTATGACCTTACCCACAGATTTTTAACCGACGTCGACATATGTCACACAAGGCTTAACACTTAAGCTTATCATTATCATTAACTTACTTCTTCATCATTCCATACTTGATTAAATTATTAATCACACGATATATATATATATAAATGCACACAAATAATTGTAATAACCTTTATTTTAAATTCTAAAATTATTATAAAATTCTATGGTATTACAGTATTTTATTTTATTTTACCAATAAGTTGTTTAAATAATAAGTTCTTTACCAATAATAAGTTCTTTATTAATAATAAGTTATTTACCAATAAGTTATTTAAATAATAAGTTGGTTATCAATAAGCTGTTTAAATAATAAGTTATTTACCAATAAGCTGTTTAAATAAGTTATTTACCAATAAACTGTTTAAATAATAAGTTATTTAGCAATAATAAGTTGTTTAAATAATAAGTTGGTTACCAATAAGTTTTTTAAACAATAAGTTGTTTACTAATAAGATGTTTACTAATAAGGTGTTTAAATAAATGTTTACCAATAAATTATTTAAATAATAAGTTGTTTATAAATAATAAGCTATTTACCAATAAGCAGATGAAATAAGTTGTTTACCAATAATAACCTTCGATATGATATTGAATAAATGTATCTTTTTATAATGTCCTTTTTAGTAATCTTTATATTTTATTTTAACTTATAAGTCGTTATCAGCCGAACACCTTCATGACTTATTTAACTTAATTTCGACTTATAAGTCATTATTAGCCGAACACTTTTACTTATAAGTCAGAACTTAAACCAACTTATATATCAACTTATATTTTAACTTAGAAGTCCTTTTAAAATAAGGTCGGTCTCGAACCGGCCCTTAATCAGTTCCTTCCGTTACGCGCCTATCCGTCTCTCAATTCGTATTCTAAACAAGATTCGAGTCCGGTTTCGATTCTCCAACCCCCGGTCTCGTGCAGTTCTAGCCCGCCTATGAGATTTGTAAGGGACGGTGGGGATTTGAATGGATCGGGTCAGTTAGGAACCGCGAAAGGATGTTCAACGGATGGGGAATCGAATTATGCCGAAGATTTACTCTTGAATGCACGGTTGAAACACAACATATTCCGTGATGATGTTGTAATTAAAGCTTTTAATGAAGCTGAGAAAGCTCATAGAGGGCAGGTACAATATGTTAATGTTATTGATCTGTTTCTTTCTTGTTTCGTAAAGAAATAATTTTTATTTTGAATTTGGGGGTCAAAGTGTATTGAAAAATTACTATCTCATTCTAAATTTGTAGATGCGAGCAGGTGGGGACCTTTATTTACAGCATTATGTGGAAACAACAATTTTGCTTGCCATAATAGGTGCCAATTCGACAGTAGTTGCTGCAGGGCTTCTGCATGACACACTTGATGGTTCTTTCATGACTTGTGACTACATTTTCGAGACATTTGGAGCCGGGATTGCTGATCTGGTGGAAGGGGTATGGGGCTTCAACTGTAATTGATAATGTTTTCTACTTATTCTGTACTTACTATTCATTGCTAGTTTGTTGCGGACTTCCTGATCCTTCTGCAACTAAAGACTTGCTCTTCTGCAATCTGCAATGATGACACGATGTATGTAATTTTTTGCATGTTCATGTCTAATTCTTATAAATGCAAAGAGTAAAGTATAATCCTAAAGGAAAATTAAATGTGTATCTTTTTATCTTCATTTTCTTAGCCTAGGTCCTGCTTGGGGGCAATTATGTCGCGTTGTATTAGGACCTGTTTGCATTTACCTTGTTTTCTTTTGGTGTGCTGAAATGATCTATGATTTACACATAATTTGGTTGATCTTTGATTCCTTATTTTGACCTTCCTTTCTCTTTCTTGAATATTTTTGGTGAACCATTCTTCCTGGGCTTTTCATTGGTTTCTCTCTGATTCTGAAAGCAAGCTACCCTACTCAACTAGTTCAGGAGTTGACCTTTTTATAGCATATCACTGTTGCATGAACATCTCTGTTAGGGTGATCGATTTGTCAATTTTGATCAACTTATATATGGTGGGTACCTTTATAGGAGTAAATTTGGTGTCATATTTTGTCAACACTACTGTCTACTGTATTGGCAAAAGATAAACAACCTCTTTTACATTGTTGCAGAATATTGTTTACTGTCTACTTCTCTAAAGTACGACAATATTATTAGTGGGTGGGAACAAGTTACAAACTCAGCAAGCTAAGTTAGCTGCAGAATTTAGTAAAAACAAGTAAAAAAAGGGGGGGGGGGTATTCAAGAGATACTAATCTAAGCTTAATGATATGCTCCATCTTCCTTTCATATTTCTTCCCAAGAACGATTGTTGTTTTGTTCAATACTACTGAATGATGTAGATTCTTCATCAAGATCAAGTAATGCTAGACTTAAATGGGACTCCACACTTGACTATGGATAAACTTCATCATCGTTATTGACTTGGTGATCTGAATAATTTGATCTTCAGATCGAGTGTCTACATCTTTCTCCCCTCTTAAGATCTTCAGAATCTGGAATATAAAGTAATTTTTTACTTCAATATCAAACGAAATTACTCTCACCAAGAACATGCACAAGTTATATAGCAACAAAATCAGAAATGTTTTTACCTGGCTCATTTTAGGAAGAAGCCTAGCTGCTCGTGTGAGATAGAGAACTGCAGAAAGCGCTATCCTTTGTATTTGATCCTTGTCGACATTTTTATCCATATTTGGGTCGAGTATGCTTATTAGATCTTCACTCTCTAATTTTGGCTTTGCCTAAATTCAAGAACTTAGTTCTATAAATATGGTTATAATTAGGAAGCAAAAAGATTTCAGGCTAAGATGGGATACTTACCCACATTACCAAGCTTTCTTAACCCTTGGGTGACTCGAAACCAATTGCATTTCCCCCCGATAACAATTCTAAAAGAACCACACCAAAAGAGTAGACATCAATTTTATCAAACTTTCCCATACATAAAATACTCTGTAGCGAGTGTCGACGTCGGGAAAATTTTGGGTTCCTTTTTCCTAAGTGGTTCTATCCTTTATGTTTCTATTTGGTTTTATTTGATCTGAAGGGTGAATTTCAGGAAAAGGCCGACATATAATGTCGACGATTTGAAAAGTTTGATTTATTGGTCCGAATTAGATAGAGCCGATAGTTGGTATGAGTGAAATGGTTGTACCAACTCAACGAGTTTTGAAAGGTTTACAATATGGCCCAATTACTGGACTCTGTTTAATTGGTCTTGAAAATCGAGATTTCATAGAGTTCAGGAATTTGATTAAGCGGGGGAAGGTGTTAGGCACCCCAACATCCGTGAAACACAGTTATCGCACTTTTCATTCCCTAATCTTTGTGTATGTGTTTGTGCTTTGCAATTAATTGGGCCTAGTGCTTTATTTGAAAGTAGTTTGTGTTTCGTTGGACCTATGTACAAAATTTGATTATTGAAAAATCCATTTTTAGACAAGAATATGAAAATGATATTTTGAAAATCAATTTTCAAACTCTTTCGCTCACATAGGAATTGAAG
>JAINUT010000128.1:0-100701 GCA_020205555.1 Panax stipuleanatus
ACTACTTTCAATCTCCCACTTGCACTAAAGCCAATCGCCATGGTATCTCATACCCAACTTCTCTAAGTGACGATCAAACTGCTGTTGTGTTAAAGCTTTAGTTAATGGATCTGCAATGTTGTCTTGAGAGTCTACACTCTCCTCTTTCAATGATTTCTTTAATCAAAGTGCCGCAACACATGTTTAGATTCAAGATGAGACTTAGGACCTATTCCTAGTTCTGTAATGAACTTTTCATCTAAAACATCAACTTGCAGCTTCACTTACAGTTATATACTTTGTCTTTGTCACTAAACCAACAACCTTTTGTTGTTTGGAACCTTTTCAATTCACTGCACCATCTTTCAAGGTAAACACATACCCTGAAACAGATTTACTGTCATCTTGGTCTGTTTGAAAACTTGAGTCTGTGAATCCCTTGAGTTTTAATTCAGACCCACCGTAGACAAGAAAATATCTTTAGTCCTTCTCAAGTACTTTAGGATATTCTTCACTGCCTTCCAGTGCTCTTCTCCAGGGTTTGACTGGTATCTGCTCATTACACTAAGTGCATGAGCAACATCCGGTCTAGTACATCATACCGTACATGATAGATCCTATTGCAGAAGCATAAGGGATCTTACTCATACGGTCTCTCTCCTCAGGTGTCTTTGGGGCCTGTTTCTTGGAGAGATGTATTCCATGGCTCATCGGCATGAGACCTCTTTTGGAATCTTCCATGCTAAACCTCTTTAGCATTGCATCAATGTACGTTCCTTGGGATAAACCAAGCATCCTTTTAGATCTATCTCTATAGATCTTTATCCCCAAAATATAGGATGCTTCTCCCAAGTCCTTCATGGAGAAGTGTTTAGATAACCAGATTTTAATCGATTGTAGCATAGGAATGTCATTCCCTATCAGTAATATCATCAACATATAATACAAGGAATGAAACTGCGCTCCCACTAACCTTCTTGTTCACACATGGTTCATCGTCGTTTTTGACAAAATCAAACTCTTTGATTGTCTCATCAAAACGAATGTTCCATCTACGAGAAGCTTGCTTCAATCCATAAATGGATCGTTGCAGCTTACAGACTTGATTTGTTCCAACCTTTGAAACAAATCCCTCTGGCTGTGTCATATACACATCCTCCTCAAGTTTCCCATTGAGGAAGGCCGTTTTCACGTCCATCTGCCAGATCTCATAGTCGTTATAAGCTGCAATCGCAAGCAAAATCCGAATGGACTTGAGCATAGCTACTGGTGAGAAGGTTTCATCATAGTCAACTCCTTGTCTTTGTTTGAAACCTTTTGCAACCAGTCGGGCCTTATAGGTCTCTACCTTGCCGTCCGCTCCAGTCTTTCTTTTAAAGACCCATTTACACCCAATAGGCTTAATGCCTTCAGGTGGTGAAATCAAAGTCCATACTTTGTTTTCATACATGGAGTCCATTTCGAATTTCATAGCTTCAAGCCATTTCCCTGAGTCTTTATTACTCATAGCCTGTTCGTAATTCAATGGATCATCATCATTCATGATGTGTACCTCATCGTCATCCTCTATAACGAATCTATATCTCTCAGGTATCTTCGGTACTCTTCCAGATTTACGAACAGGGTGTGGTATAGTAGGTTCTTCTACTTTGTCAGGTACCTGACTTTGATCCGTGGTAATTTGTGGGTCTTGAACTTCTTCAAGATATATCTTACTCCCACTGACCCCTTCATGGATAAAATCCTTTTCCAAGAAGGCAGTATGTTTCGCAACAAACACCTTTTGATCAGTTGGATGATAGAAATAATACCCTAAAGTTTCTTTAGGGTATCCCACAAATCTACACTTATCGGATTTAGTCTGTAGCTTATCGTTTTCAAACTTTTTGACATAAGCTGGACAACCCCAAGTCTTAACATGCTTAAGATTTGGTTTCCTCCCCTTCCATATCTCATATGGAGTCTTTGGGGCGGATTTGGTAGGTACCTTGTTAAGTAGGTATGCAGCCGTTTCTAGGGCATAGTCCCCATAAGGAAATTGGAAGGTCGGTAAAACTCATCATAGATCGAACCATGTCCAACAGTGTTCGATTTCCCCTTTCAGATACTCCATTTACTGTGGTGTACCTAGAGGAGTCCATTGTGAGATTATACCATTTTTTTGAGATAAATTGAGAAACTCACCGCTTAAGTATTCTCCACCTCAATCTGATCGAAGTATCTTTATACTCTTGCCCTTGTGTTTCTCTACTTGACTTCTGAACTCTTGAACTTTCAAATGATTCTGACTTGTATTTCATTAAATACACATATCCAAATCTTGAGTGATCATCAGTGAAAGTAATTAAAATAAGATACCCACCCGTGCACTTGTTGTATAGGTCCACAACGTCTGTGTGAATCAATGCCAACAACTCTGTAACTCTTTCTTCCTTTTCCACTAAAAGGAGATTTAGTCATTTTACCCATGAGACAAGATTCACAAGTTGGATATGATTTCATAATCAGATAACTCAAAGAGCCCATCTTTATGCAACTTGGATAATCTTGTTTCATTGATATGACCGAGTCTACAGTGCCACATGTAGGTATAATTAATATCATCTCTTTTCCTTTTCTTAGTTGGTTCAATTTGAAAAATATTTTCTTGTAAGTCAAGTGTATAAAGTCCATTTCGCAAATTTCCAACACCATATAAAATATCGTCTTTATAAATAGAACAACTATTGTTCTTTATAACAACGTTAAATCCTTCCATATCCAATACAGAAATTAAAATAATATTTTTAATAATATTCGGAACATAATAACAATTATTAAGATAAATGGACTTGCCCGAAGGCATTGCTAAATAATAAGTTCCTACAGCTAATGCAGCAACCTTTGCTCCATTCCCCCACTCGCAGGATCACCTCATCATTGTTCAGCTTTCTACTTCTGACCAGTCCCTTCACATTATTACATATGTGAGAACCACAGCCGGTATCCAATACCCAAGTAGAATTTTGACTTTCTGAAAAATTAATTTCAATCATGAACAAACCTTGATTGGAAGTCGAAGCGTCTCCAAGCTTCTTCTTTGCCAGAAACTTCTTGCAGTTCCTCTTCCAATGACCCGGCTCGTTGCAATGGAAGCACATTCCTTTGCTAGCTGGTCAGATTTCTTTTGTTCCTTTATGTTCACCTTTGCCCTTGGTCATCCGAGATCGGAAGAGCTCCTTAGATATCTCATATTTAGCAGTCCTACTTTGTTCACCATACAACTCCTTGAGGTGAATCAACATAGTAGGAGCATCCATATTTTTGTGCTGACGCTGAAGCTCGTTATTCATGGATGCGAGCATGATGCATTGAGCCACAGATGCATCATCTTGCCACTTTACAATGGTGGCAATCTCTTCCTCAGAGGCTGTTTCTGGAACAGTTCCAGGGACAGGTGAGTTTAGGACATAAGAAATCTTTTTTGCAGTGAGAATTATTCTCAGATTTCTTAGCCAGTCCGTATAATTCGGCCTGGTAAGCTTATTAGCATCAAGTATGCTTCGCAGTGAAATTAGTGATTTTGACATTTTAAAATTCTGCATGTGAAAAACAACATTTTAGCAAACATTCATTTTATTAATTTTGCATACCAAAAATAAATTTAGGTCTTTATTTTAAATTGGTATCTCCCACTATTTTTATCAAACTATATTACCCTCACTTATATAGTTCGGCAACATCTAATTAAAGATTTGCTAGAGAGAATAAGGATCCCATTTCAAATGTATATAACCTTGTGGGATAGCACAGCAAGCGATATACAATAAATAGGTAGACAACTCTTGTCAATTACATCACTATATAACTCCTTTTATTTTGCCTCTTAAATCATAATGGTCAAGTGTGTGCACATCCGAACTAAAATGATTTAAGTTAAGTCCAGCCTAGCACTTCTATAAATTCAAAAAAGAAAAATGTTCGTCCTTGTGGATAGCACAACAAGACTAGATCGTTCAATTTTCTTGATAAGCATCAAATGTGATTAATTAACATCTTAAATATGCAATACTCGCCTTGTGGATAGCACAACAAGCTCATATTAAATATTTAATACTCTATTAATTTATCATGCTAGAAGGCGACGTTCGATATTCCAAATTCCAAATATCATTTGAACGCTTCGGACTTAATATTATTTCTTTGAGGGATTTGTTATTATTTGTCTCATCTTGTTTAGCGTGCATGCACATATATATATATATATATATATATATATATATATATATATATATATATATATATATATATATATATATATATATAATACGCGTCATTTTATTAAACATGCGAAGCATGTTTGCATAAATATAATATATATAATATTTAGCATGCAATATAGAATAATATATTCTACCCAGATTGATTATGGACTTTATTCTAGTTTGGTTCACTAGAGCCACCAAGTGAACCAAAAGGTCAAACCTAGGAGTGCAAGAATTTAAATTTAAATATAACTATACATTTAAACCCGGGCTCCATACAACGGGTCTTCACGCGCTCCTTGCTCCTTGGTCTCCAATTTTTTCAAGATAATTCTAACTATTTCTATTACATTAAACTATTTAATTTAAATAAAAACCTTGATCAGCAGTCAAGGGGAAGTACATAGGAGGAAGATAGAATTTTACATCACGAAAAAAAATAAATTTAGAGAAGACGAGGTGCACAAACCCCATTTAATAAAACCCATTCATTCAAGCATTCAACTAAAATAAAATCCAATCACATTGGTCAAATAGTCCATAATCAATCCCCATTTATTATCATACATATCACCATATATATCAATAAATAAATATTCATCTCATGAATTAAAACATTCCATATATATATGAGTATCATTTAATGGGCAATTTTAAATTGCATGAAATCCAATTTCAAGATTAAAATAAACTCTTTATTTTAATTATAAAATTATTTAGAATATAATATATAAATATATCATATTTATTTTTTTTAAAAGAAGTCACCTTCTTTTATTAAAAGAGTCCTGCAGGTTTATTAAAAGAGTCCTTTCCTGATGGGTCACATTCTTTTTGGAGTAAGAAAGAGACAACACATTTTCTTTGCAGAATTCAAGATTAGCACCCAAAAAAAAAAATTTGTGATTCGTCCTAAAAAAAAAAAAAACGTCATTTTTTTTCTTAAAAAAAAATAATTTTATACAATAAAATTATGCCCAATAAATTATTTTAAATATATACCCATATGTATATGAAATCAAAAATAAATTAATAATTGCATAAAAGTTTGGCTCTGATGCCACTATTGGGTTTGTACGAAATCGTGACGCAATCAAATTGCAAAAATTAGCGGAACCATGGTATATCAGAGTTTAAAAAATTTTCTACAAAACCATTACCCGGATCATCCTTTATGCAAATTATTAATTTAAAACGATAAATAAGAAGTTATGGA
This sequence comes from Panax stipuleanatus, assembly GCA_020205555.1. NCBI lineage: Eukaryota > Viridiplantae > Streptophyta > Magnoliopsida > Apiales > Araliaceae > Panax > Panax stipuleanatus. The sequence continues at coordinate 5,440 of JAINUT010000128.1, forward strand.
ATCATACCCTTGTAGAACGAAGCTTCCACATGTACTAGTTCAACTCCTTGTTCTTCGTGATCTCCTTGAATTTCCGGATTAGATTCCTTCCTTTGATCAACGTTAGCCACCCAAGTGTTTGGCCTCTAGAGGTGATCCACCAAGGAAGATAAATTATCAAGAAGGAGGGTGGTTGGCTTAGTTTTCTATCCTCTATAGAAAAGGAGTACTCTCCAACAATTGGAATTGCATCAAGTAATATCTATTATAAGAATCCTCTTATATAGATATTGGTTAACCCTTCTAATCCTATTAGACATGGAATTTTTTTTAATTAATTAAACTCCTTTAATTAATTTAGGCTTCCCACCACATGGGAAATAATTAATTAAATTCATTTAATTAATTTGTCTCCTAATCTTATTAGGAATAAATGAGAGTACTAATATTAAATTAATTACTAAACTCCTTTAAAAATTAAAATAATAATAATATTAATAATATTAATAAGACTCCTCTTATTAATTTATATTTAATATTCCAAAATATTAAATAATAAATATTAAGCTATTTAATTTATTCTATCACCATAGATTAAATTAATTTTACTTAATGCATTATTACGATTATGCCATTACCTTCTAAATAATTATTCTTCCTTTTATGGTGTGACCCTTTAGGTTCTCCATATTAAACCGGTTGTGAATAAATCAATTAGAACAATTCTAATCTTATTTAAATAAATAAATTAAACTAATAATCTATTTAAATAAATAATATTTATTCTACAATAGGGATAAGCCTCCCTAGTGATCAACGACTTTCCAGATAATATAGATTTCAACATTAATCATAAAAGAACCTGTGAGTAAATAGTTACCATACAATTCAATCCTTCCACCATACAATGTCCCAATTAAATATAAGACATGAATTACTGTCAAGTCTTATTTTATTTAATTATATGTATTTCGATTAGAAAATGCACAACTCCAAATAATGTAAATTAGAAACTCCTTCTAATTTCATTTTACCTTGGCCAAGGATTCCTGGGTTGTCATTTAACGAATCACATAGGACATATCTCCTCCTTTACTAGAGGTGGTAGATTCTTTATTGATCATTCATTGTCTCCATATGTAACTCATTATACCCAAGCATACCCTTTTATATACCCTAAAGGGCTTTAAGGAATAAGTCAAAGTATAATTCATTACATATAAGATACTATGATGATCTCAAGTCCAAGGATCACTTATACTACTATCACATTAGGAATTCCTATTGACAGGCGAGTAAAACTCCATTAGGTATTCCATAGCGAGTCACGTTCAGTGAACTTATTCTCCAATAAGCACCTACATACTTGCTTTAGTGTCTCCACACAAATGATTATGAGATCAATCATCCTCATCTAATGAGCAAGCAACATATGTACTAATCTATCCGGATTTACTAATCCCCTTTTTAGTAATCCCATGATTAGGAACTATTTTAGTTTTAGAGCTTTCTAAGAATTTAGATCTCATTGGCATGATCATCATCATGATTCTAAAAGCATTGCTTAAAACTATGGGTTATTTACATATTATAAAAACAGCACCATGTAGATAATTAAATGCCTTTAATAAATGAATATTTTTATTAATAAATAAATAAGATTGCCTCCAAAGTATATGCTTTATCATCATACATGATTGGCTTGTATGCATACTACTTTCAAATTAATCATAGAACTTCTGAATTGTCGGCTAACTTGTTCATTATATTATCAAGATTGTCAAATAAAAAAATATTCTCCCTTTGATTCAAATTAATTTCTAAAATAAAGACTTTTATAAATAATTATATATTTTTATATGTACTCTAAGTATTAATTAAGAATTTAGCAGTGGGGGTACGATTTTAGATATTGTAGTAAATTACATTTTGTCCATAACATTCTGTTTTATAAACGAGTCAAATTCGAATAACATATTAGCACTCGTTTAAAAGTTCGACTCAACTCGAGCTCATTTAACTTTTAGGGGAGCTCGAATTCGATAAACCAAAACTTAACTCGACTTGTTCACAACGTTACTCCACGTATAAAAAGTTATCCCTATGTCCCACAAAAGATTCACATTTATCATTTATTGTTATTCCACAAAAACAGTGCTCTTTTTATAAATAACAATATAAAATAATATAATATATTAAGTGTACCATTATATTTTAAGAGTATGCTATATATGATGATGTGCATACAAGAGATAGATTGGAATTGAAAATGACCGCACTTAAAATTATCCTATCTTTTCACATAAAGTTTCACTTTAATTATAATTCAAATTCGTTATAAATTATTCTATCTTATCACATAAAGTTTCACGTTAATTATAATTCAACTTCGTTATAAATTTGTCAACGTATAAATATCATGTTATCACTACCAACCAGTAACTTACCAATTTTTAGGAATTAACATATACTGTAATACATATATGTTTTTAAAATTTATAGATTTTACAAATTATATTTTTTTTATAAAATAAATAAAATAAGTTTTTCCCTAAAATAAGTTGTCCGCGAAAATGTCCCTACATTATTTTCACGCTCATTCTCTCCCTCAATTTTCACTCCCACGGTTTAGAAAATACATTCAGTCGAGCCATATCTCCCTCAATCTCCCCATCTCCTTCAATCGTTGTCTTCGGCATATCAGTAAGCAGCAAAAACAAAAAAATGAACAAATCAAACATCTGCCTCTTCGAAAACCCCTCCTCCCTATAGAAAGACACAACTCATCGCTCTGTTATTTGTCCTCACATCTCTCCCCCTGCAAAATCCATACATATCTCTCTCATCTCACTCCATCCCTCCGTCCCTCTCAAATAGGAACCCTTGAAAGCAATTCTTCATATTGAAACTATTTGAGCAGGTAATTTCAGTCTTTAGGTTTTCAATTTATATTTACGTTAATCTAATGTAAAAACAAAATGTATTTCTCTCATCTACCCCTAATTTTGGTTTGATTTCCTCTATTTCTCTCCTCCCTTTAACAAGCCTTAACTTTTGACTTGTCGATAAGTGGTTTGTGGTGGCGGCAGTGTGTTACCTCCTCCTCCTCCATTGGTGTCCCTAAATTAAAGATTAGTTTTTAATTTTGTGTGTTTAATGTTAAGAAACAAGATGGTAATTCACTTTTTTCCCTGTCTCTTAGTTTCTCCAATTCAATTGGATAGATGCGTATTATGTTTGTATTTGTAATTGCTCATGTATTGATGTGTTGTACGATTGATAAATCGATATATAAGCCATTTGCCAAGTTCTTGGAGGTTTTTAAGAAGCTGCAAATTAATATACCATTCGCAAAGGCGTTGAAACAAATGCTAAGCACTGCTAAGTTCATGAAAGGTATTCTGTCGAGAAAGAAGAAACTGGAAGATTATGAGACAGTTGCCTTAACTGAAGAGTGCATTGCGGTATTGCAACGGAAACTGCCTCCTAAACTCAAAGATCCCGGCAGTTTCACGATCCCTTGCTCTATTGGAGGATTGTCCTTCAATAAATGTCTATGTGATTTGGGGGCGAGCATCAATCTTATGCCCCTCTCGGTATATACTCAATTGGGATTGTCGGCTCCTAAACCGATAAACATATCACTCCATCTTGACGATAGGTCCATCACATATCCGAGGGGTATTATAGAAGATGTCCTTGTAAAGGTGGATAAGTTCATATTTCCTGTGGACTTCATTATTCTTGATTATGAAGAAGACAAGGACATTCCGATCATCTGGGTAGACCTTTCTTAGCTACTTGACGAACTCTCATCGATGTACAAAAGGGAGAACTTACGATGAGAGTTCAAGACCAAGAGGTCACTTTCAATGTATTCAAGGCTATGAAGTTTCCCACCGATGAAGACGAATGTTTTCGAATTAATTCGATCGACGGGGTATTAAATGAAGAGACCACACAAGTGATGAGCAGTGATCCTTTAGAGAGTTCTTTGCTAGGGGACTTTAGCATGGATGATATAGAGGTTGTTGAGTATGTTCAGATTCTAAATACTGTGCCACGGATAGGTAAATTCAAAAGTCCGGCCGAACCACTTGAACACACAGGGGAGTCTTCCGAGCGCTTAAAACCGTCTCCGGAGATGCCTCCTACATTGGATCTAAAACTTCTTCCCAATCTTCTAAGGTACGCATTTTTGGGTAATTCTTCCACGTTGCATGTTATAAATGCCTCTGCGTTAACATCTTGTCAGGAAAGTAAGCTACTGCGAGTATTAAGGGAATTCAAATCTACGATTGGGTGGACCATAACAGATATCAAAGGGATAAGCCCCTCATTCTGCATGCATAAAATACTTCTTGAGGATGATAGCAAGCCGACAGTGGAGCAATAGAGAAGACTAAATCCCATCATGAAAGAGGTGGTCAAGAGAGAGATTCTGAAGTGGTTGGATGCCGACATCATATATCCTATATCAGGCAGCTCATGGGTGAGTTCGGTGCAATGCGTTCCAAAGAAGGGAAGCATGACTGAAGTGTCCAATGAAAATAATGAGTTGATCCCTACCAGAACAGTCACGGGATGGAGAGTTTTTATGGATTATCGCAAGCTGAACAAGGCGACCAGAAAAGACCATTTCCCTCTCCTATTCATTGACCAGATGCTGGACAGGTTGGCTTGCCATGAATACTATTGCCTCCTTGATGGATATTCGGGGTATAATCAAATAGTCATTGCTCCCGAAGATCAGGAAAAGACTACTTTCACGTGCCCCTATGGAACTTTTGCTTTCAGAAGGATGTCTTTTGGCTATGTAATGCGCCGGCTACATTCCAGAGATTTATAATGGCTATATCTTCGACATGGTTGAACAAAATGTGGAGGTCTTCATGGACGACTTTTCAGTCTTTGGGGACTCATTTGACATATGTTTGGAGAACTTGGTCATAGTGTTGAAGAGGTGTGTTGAGACCAACTTAGTGCTAAATTGGGAAAAGTGTCATTTCATGGTATAAGAAGGAATTATCCTCGGGCACAAGGTTTCAGGGAAAGGATTGGAGGTTGACAAGGTGAAATTAGAGACTATTGAGAGCCTACCGCCACCGACTTCAGTGAAGGGGGTCCGCAGTTTCTTTGGACATGCGAGTTTCTACCGTCGATTTATAAAGGATTTTTTCCAAGATTACAAAGCCTTTATGCAGTTTACTGGAGAAGTATGTCCCTTTTAAGTTTGACGAGGATTGTTTGGCAGCTTTTGAGCTTTTGAAAAGGAAGTTGACGACAGCACCTATTATCACAGCTCCCGACTGGTCTTTACCTTTTGAGTTGATGTGTGATGCTAGTGACTTCGCAGTGGGAGTTGTTTTGGGGCAGCGCAAGGAAAAGATGTTTCATGTAATTTATTATAAGAGTAAGACCTTGACGGATGCACAACTCAATTACACGACCACTGAGAAGGAATTATTAGCAGTGGTGTATGCCTTCGACAAGTTCCGTTCATACTTGATTGGCATGAGAGTAGTGGTGTATATAGATCATACTGCCATCTGGTATTTGATTGCTAAAAAGGATGCCAAGCCACGTTTAATTCAATGGATTCTACTCTTGTAGGAGTTCAACTTGGAGATAAAGGACAGAAAGGGTACCGAGAACCAAGTGGTGGACCACTTGTCACGACTAGAGAAGCCGGGAAAAGACATGGATGATGGAGTTTTGATCAATGAGTCTTTCCCGGATGAACAGCTATTTGTGGTCCAAAGAGAAGTCCCATGGTTTGCTAACTTTGCAAACTACTTAGTGAGCAAAATTCTCCCTTCTGAGTTGACAAGGCCCCAAAAGAAGAAATTTTTGCACGATGTCAAATGGTACATGTGGGACGAGCCATATCTGTTCAAGCAATGTACAGACCGAATGATTAGGCGGTGTATCCCACACAGTGAGACAAAGAGTATACTACATGGTTGTTATGCATCAGTGTATGGGGGACATTATAGGGGGGGGAGAGGACAGCAGCCAAGGTTCTTCAAGCGGGATTTTACTGGCCGACTCTTTTCAAAGATGCTTATAATTTTGTTCAAAAATGTGATAGATGCCAGCAGGTACGAAACATCTCCAAGAGGAATGAAATGCCCTTGAACATGATCATAGAGGTTGAGATATTTGATGTGTGGGGTATAAACTTTATGGGGGCTATTCATTTTGTCGTGCGGGAATCTGTATATTTTAGTGGCGGTGGACTATGTTTCTAAGTGGGTAGAAATGGTGGCTTTGCCAACGAATGATGCAAAGGTGGTCTTGAGATTTCTACAAAAGAGCATATTCACAAGATTCGGGACTCATAGAGCAATCATCAGTAACGAAGGCACTCACTTCTGCAACAGACATTTTACAGCGTTATTGGCCAAGTATGGGGTGAATCATCGTGTCGCCACATCATACCATCCCCAAACTAATGGCCAAGCTGAGGTCTACAATCATGAAGTAAAGAGGATTTTGGAGAAAATTGTCAACCCAACGAGGAAAGATTGGTCACTCAAGCTCGATGATGCAGTATGGGCCTATAGAACCTCTTACAAGACACCGCTGAGGATGTCACCTTACCAGTTGGTATATGGGAAAGCCTGTCATCTTCCCATGGAGCTTGAGCACAAGGAATTCTGGGCAATTAAAAAGCTTAACTTTGACCTCAAAGCGGCAGGGGAGAAGAGACTTCTCCAATTGAATGAACTTAATGAATTTTGACTACAGGCTTATGAGAACTCGAAATCGTACAAGGAAAAGGTGAAGAAATGGCACGACCAAAAAATTATTGAAAGGAAGATTGAGCCGGAGCAAGCCGTGTTGTTGTTCAACTCACGTCTTTGACTTTTTCCTGGCAAACTTAAGTCTAGATGGTCGAGACCATTCACGGTAAACACCGTGTATCTTCATGGTGCATTTGAGATTATAGGTCAAGACCCGGACAAGACGTTCAAGGTCAATGGGCAGAGATTAAAACACTGTTTTGGGGGCGAAGTCGACCGACAAAAGGCCTTCTTGATCCTTTCCATTCCATGAGTATATCTGAAAAAGTTGAGCTAATTGACTATAAACAATCGCTCGATGGGAGGCACGCCATCCACTCTCTTCTTCCTCATGTTTAATTCTTGTTACATATCTATATTTCTCCTCCCCTAATGTTTAATTCTAAAATTTTTTGAGTTTGAGTACATTTTGGACATAGTATAGAAAATTTTTAAATACCGCATTTTTGATTCTAGATACATTTAGCTTACATAGTCCAATTTTGAGTATGGAATAAAGTTATGTCTTATTGGTGAATGCCATTTATGCAGGAAAAGAGTCAAGTGCTACATAGCTGCTAAGTTCTATATTACTGCAGAAGTTTCAATGCAAGCACCAGGGCAGTGCGGCCGCGCGGTTATCCAAGCCAAACTCGGCGCACCCGCGCCACAGGATTTCATCAGAGATAGTTGCTTTGCCAAGCATGGCCGCTCCCGTTCAAGCTCCCGACGCACCCGCACCAATATCTAGAAAACTGCCATTATAAAATTTTTAAAATCTGACCGAGCCCTTATATCTTATATCTAATTGGCCAGAATCTCATATCAGAACATAACATATACAAACTTCGTCTCCTACTCTCCCAAAACCTCTCAAAACCGAGCCTATTCACAACCAAATACACCACCTCCTTCATCATCATCTCCCACGATTCATTCTCTCCCACAATCTCCTGCAAACCCTAACCCTCCACTATATCAACTACAGCAGAAATCACCTTTCCACTTCTTCTCCACATACAATTCTCTATACAACCCTAACTACTACCTCATCATCAATCCATCTCCAATTTTAGCAGAATTAGGGTTTGCAGAGAGAGGGTTAAGAGGCAAGTTTGAGGGTTGTTGTTTTGGCTTCACAAGTTAGGGTTTGAAATTACAATTTTTTGCAGAGCATCATGGGACCAAAAAGGGATTGATCAGTCACTCCATCCTTGCCCTCTAACAGTAGCCAGGGTGAGGATACTTTAGACACATCCAGGTTCATCAACCTATCAGCTCAGAATCAGTATTACAAGATGGTGCCCAAGTCCTTTGTTCAGGAAAGGGGTCTGAAACCAACCAAGGAGGATGGGCAGATGTTAACAATGATTAGGGAGAGGGGATGGATCGGTGTTATAGCAACTCCCTTGTCTGCACCTTCGACTATCGTGTGGGAATTCTATACAAATGCCAGGTAAACACAGAGCGGCATCTCGTTCGTTCAGGGAAAATAAGTCAATTATCTCCCGCTGGCGATCCGTGAAGTATTCCATTTGCCCGACCCTCTCGCTGGCCAAAAGAACTGGGTTTTAGCGAAAAGGTTTGAGACTGACTTGGATATGGTTATCAGAGAGCTAGGTGTGCCAGGCACCAATTGGGCTATTAAGTCAGGCACAGATATAAAGACAAACTTCCCACACGCAGCGCTGAATAGATATGCCAAGGCATGGAATAACTTCATATGCGCGAATTTGATGCCTTCCACCCACCAGTATGACGTTACGACTGATAGAGCCATTATTCTATGTGGGATCATCACCGGCAAGTATATCAACGTTGGTCACTTGATTCATCAGTCGATGCTCCGCTATATGCGAGGGGGTACGACAGGTGGGATTTCGTATGTGTAAGACCCCGACTTTTATGAAATAAAAGTCTAATTTAATTTTTTATTATTATTATTCTGAAACTGTAAAATGTTAAATTGATAAATGGTCAAACGGATAATTAATCGAATAAGTGAGTAAATAAAATAGAGGGATTAAATCTTCTAGAAGGAGGGAGGCGGCTAAGAATTAATACATATGGATAGTGCTGAAATCATTTTTTCAAACCATTCCACATTATTTGACCAACATTTCATGTGATTGGTTGGTTGAATAATGTTAGGTGATGGAGGGGCTATGTTGGCTAATTATTGTTGGATTAGGAAGAAATTTTCATCAGCCATATTAATCTTGAAACACCCCTCCCGTAGCAAACTTAAAATGGAAAAAGAGAAGAGAGAAAAGAAGAGGAAAGGAAGAAGAAAGAAAGAAGAATGAGAAGAAAGGAAGAAATTAAAATGGGTATGTGTAATTTATAATTTGATTTTCATATATAGATATTAAATTTGTTTAGAACATGTTTATATTTATTTTTGATGGGTTAAACTTGTATAAACATGAATCAAATGAAAAGAAATCAAGAAATCAAAAGAAAAACAAAATCTGGAAATTTTCAGAAAATTGATTTACTACTTGATTTTGTAAAATCTATAACTCTTTGTGTATAATGAGTTAGGAGATGAAATTTATATCAAAAGAAAGCTCTGGAAGTAAGCTAATTACAAAAATTTGAATCACCCAAAAATTCCTTATGAATTTTTCGTGGTGACTATTTGAAGGAAACTGGTCCGAAGGACTTATAGTCCGAAAAATCAGTTTTTAAGCTCTATTGCGTGAATTATAATTCTTAATTCGACCGTTGGATCGTTGTAATTTTTGGATATGTTATACATATATAAGTTGAGTATATGTCCACAAACTTTGAACCATTAAAGATTAACGAATGATTTGTTATGAATTTTAAGAGGTGACTGATTCAGAATTTTTATAGCAGAATTTTCAGCAACGTGCTTTAAATTTTAAAAATGTATAACTTAATGATTGTAAATCCGATTTGGGTGATTCTTGATGCTAAATTGGGGTATTTGAAGTCTAGTCTCTGTTAAGATTAATTATTTTGACAAATAAATTTTAATTAATGGTGGTAATACCATAATAGTGGACTGACGTTTTAAAATAAATTATTATATATGGGTTTCTTAAGTTTTGTTATTAACTTACAAGTTTCGGTATATTAATTATGAAACTTGGTGAAAAAAAAACCTATAATATTATTTATAATCTCTGGACAGTTTTGAAAAATTATTGAAATAACAGAAACATTTTCTTGTATTTTTTAAGCTATTTATAGTTAGCTTAAAAATAGAGGAAATTAATGAAAAATTTTATGAATGGTGAAAAATTATGAAGTTTACTGAAAAATCTTATAATAATATAAGATTAATATTGATGATGTTTTAAAACTATGTGGAGTTAGTATTTCTATTTTAAAGCTATTAAATGATAGTTTTTATAAATAGAAATAATTATAGAAAATTATCGGATAATCCGAAAAATGTGAAAGTTGTTTGAAAAATTTAGAATAATATTTTAAATATTTTTGAAGTGTTAGTAAGTTCATGAGGTGTCGGGATGTAAACGCACAAGTAACGAATAAGTTATGATAAATACTTATATAATTATATTATTGTATTTTATCATCACTTAAGATGGTGGCTTAGTGGTGGGAAGCCGGACATAAGTCCCCATTAACGTGGGTTCGAGTCTTGGTAAACTCCTCTATGCTCAAGTGGTCTCATGCCCTGAATTTATTCGGGGGTAAGTTAAGACCTAGATTTATTCGGGGGTAAGTGAGTTGTGCCAATGAAGACACCACTGAGGCCTCTAAAATTTTTAAAGATCAGACATTTATTTTTCCCCTATCATACATGCAATTATTTATTACGTATGTTAATAAATAACAGCTATGATATTATAAAATCAGTTGAAAGTATTGTGAATCTATAATAATAATTGTGAAGAATTGTTGAAAGATTAAAAATGCGTAAATAATTGATGAATAAAGGTGTTGATTAAAGATAAGTATGATATGTAGATGTTTGTTCAATTATTCTCTTTTTACGAAAGTAAGTTTGGCAGGACTTGCCGACACTCTACTTTTCCTAAAGTAGTATGGACCACAACTCTATTATTGAACAAATTTTGTGAAACGTATACAAGTTGGTTTAATTTTCTTTGCGGGATCATAAATTTCACTATCAGTATTTTTATATAGCTCAATTGGTTATTTTGTCAAAGCTGGTGTGCTAGTTGTTTCCTCGATTTTTAGTATAAATAGGTTACTTGGTTGAGTAACTAAACACACACAATGACTACACCAAAAATATAAAATTCTTTTGTTACAATATTGTGAGGATTTCTTTTGAGTGTAAGGTTACTCCAAGTGTTGATAAAGAGTGCAAACATTGTTCAGGTTTATCACTTTCATAGGAAGCAACATCTAGTCGCGTGCTATGGTAAGGGGTATCACTTTTTCTTAATATGGTAAAGGAATATCATTTTCTTTCATACTACATATTATTGTAAGAGATTATTATTCATTCTTCAGCTTATTATTAAATGGTAAAAAGTTCTGAAATGATTAGAATATCCTTGATGGTTTGTGATTCATCTAATATCCTGGCCTGAATCTTTCTATTCAGTTTTAAGTTATTATGTTTGATCCGGTAACTTTACATTTACTTGAACTTTATATTCTAATCGATTTTCTGGATATTGTGTTGGTAATTTAGATTCTGGGTGATTAAGTTGAAAATCAATAAGATCTATTTGTATTTTATTATATATCATTGTGGTGAAATTTTCTTTGGTCTGTAGTGCAAAGATGAAATGTTGATGAATATCTTTGGCCCGTAGTGCAAAGATGAATTTATTAGCATGATTATGAACAGGAACTGTGAATTTGTATAACCATAATTTTTGGTGTTTCAAGTAAAGACATGTGATGAAAGTTCTCTTTGTCTTGGGTACAACGAAGAACTGTTGATGGGTATTACAGGAATAAAATATTGATGAGGGACTTTTAACATGGAGAAGATAATAGACATTATGGTCTATTTGACTCTTCTAATAGATTGTTGATTCTGCAGCAATTATGGTTGATAATTTTTATCATCTACCATATATTTTAAATCTCTGATTTATTACTGATGAATGCTATTGATAATTTAATTATCTTAGCCATGATATTCTTTACTGAGCTATTTGTGCTCACCCCTTTTGCTTCATAATTCCTTTCAGGAAATAAAAGTGTAGCTGGAACAAAAAGAGAAGACATGGGTATAAAGTGGTGTCTCGAGTTAGTCGCGATCCTCATCAAGTTATAGAACAAGGTGGCATAATAGTTGTACGGGGAACTTAAAAATTTAAATGTATGGGTTGTATCTTATACGACAGTTAACTGTTGATTTTGATGAATCAAATAGGGTGAGGTGAACCCGACTTTGAAAGCATCAAAAATGCACCTCATTAGAATAATGAGAGCAGAAATCTTCTCGAATTCCTTTAAGGACTTGAAATAAATGTTGCTTTATTTGATACGACATTATAATAATTTGGGTGCGAATCATGTCATACTATATACGACATGGTAATAGTTGTAAAAAGGAAGATTTGTATTTGGATTTTGTTGAATGTATTGCTGGCGACCCAGAATAGGTTGGGTAGATTGAACCTATTTTGGGGGCGTTACAGTATGCATCAGTGGTGACGCAGCTTTGTGCACAGGTAGGGGTAGAATGAGGAGATAAGTAGGTGCAAATGCCCAGTAAGGACACAGACCATGCCACGATCAAGAAGTATGCTGAGTGGGCTGGTGGCAAGGCACACCCTCGAGGCCGTGGTTACATATTGCCTCCTCCTCTAGCTCGTACAGCAGCTCCACCACCACAGTCATCCGAGGCAGCAGGACCTCCTCCAGCCAGTGCAGCGATTCAGGATCGCCAGATTAGGCATCTACTTGCGAGAATGGATGCTCCGCACTTTAACTTCAAAGCTTATGCCGATGGGATGTCAGGTGCCCTAGCCGAGGCTTTTGCTCAGCAGGGGACTATAGTGCAGTTTCTAGTCTTCGGCTAAGCCATGCCGTATCCACCACCCGAGTCACAGTCGGGTGGCTACGACGATGCTTAGGGGAGTTTCCTAACTCTTTACTTCCATTGAGGGAAATGTTTATCTTAAGTTTGGGGGTATTGGGTTGTAGTTAGTTAGTTAGTTGCATTTTAGTTGCATATAGTAGTAGTGCATGTTTAGTTTGCATTTTAGTATGTGTTAGTTAGTATTGCATATTTTAGTTAGTTTTCTGTCATTTTTTTTTTGTTATTTTTGTTGATTAGTTATCTGTTTAGTTGCATTGCATTGCATGATCCCATGTTTTAGTTTGTTGAATTCCAGCTTGGCCGATGATGATATTGGAATTGTTGAGATTTTTGAACACTGTTGATAGCTTAAGCTTAGTCATAGTTTCATACATGATGTAATCTTTACCTGTTGCTTTGATGTTACAGGATAGCACGGTATTGTTATGTTTGCTTGTTGGTTTAGATTAGCACATGCGTGTCTTCTAAGGGAAAAAATCTATTTTTAATAATAGAAATTTTGTTGATAATGAGCAATGGCCATAATGACACAAAAATTCAAGTTTGGGGGAAAACATTGGGTATGCATGCTAAAAAGAAAAAGCAAAGAAAATGAAAAAAAAATAGAAAAAACACCTTGGCTAATTAAGTCCTGTGGCCTTTGATATTCGAGTAAGTACGTCCTAGGGGATTGTCTCTACACCCAGCGCCCTAAAGCCTTATGGTTTGGGAGTCGTTGGTCGAAAGCTCGTTACATGGGTATCATTGAAAAGCCTAAGGGGGTTTGACATTGCACAATCGGGTGTAACCACGGGAATGAGCGAATATCGCCCTCGTGTGTGAATAAAAGCATAATAAGCCCTTTGCTGACCCTTAGTTTGGATTGATATGTAGGATTGGTTAATGCTTCATATGTTTTTAGTTTTCTTGAATTAAAGCCTTATTTTTCCTTCTTAGAAGCATGGCATGTGGAATTTTTACCTTTATCAAGCCTATTGTGGATATTAGCACACACATACTACATCATTGTCAATAGGTTTTGATTTTTAGACTGTATATCTCTATGGCTTTAGCTTGGTTTGATACTTTGTTCATAGTTCCTGTGATTTCTCTAAGGCACTTCTTATTGGAATTCATTACTTGGCTGAAATTTGGGATTCATTGTCATAGTAGCGTAGTTTGCATATCATATAGTTACATTTGTGTTGTTTCTTGAGGGCAAGCAATAGTTTAAGTTTGGGGGTATTTGATAAGTAGGTTTTATACCTACTTATTGGCTATCAACTTACTATAACTATAGCTTTATCTCAAGTGTTTTAGTTACTTTTTATGCGTTTTATCTTCATTTTGTAGATTGTATGGTGGAAACTCTATTGTTAGCATCGTGGGTGGAAATGGCATGGAACCGGCGTGATGGCGAACATAAGGCATGTGGTGGAGTGAAGGTGGAATTAGCATATGATAGTGGCGTGTGATATGGCAAGTGAAAAGAAGAAGGAATAGCACACCAGCAGCACACCAGCAGGAAGCTATTAGAATCTGCAGGAAAACCCAGCAGCGCGGCCGCGCCCTCTTTAGGCATAGACATAGCGTGCTCGTGCCACACTAGGAGCAGATCAGCTGCTAGCGCGTCCGCGCCCTAATTGACTTACGAGGTCGCGCCAGGCTGGTCAATGGTAGATTGACTTTTTCATTAAAAATCATATTTACGTGTTTTTCCTTATAAGGGTGTATTTGGAAGTTAAGATACTATCTTTTGAACATTTTTATTACAATTCTAGGGTTTTAGAGAGACTCAAAAAGCTCATAGCCTCTTCTCTCCTACATTTTGGCTTCTCTCTTGATTTCTCTTAGATTTCTATATATTTTGCATAAATTAGGGTTTGAATTGGATGTTTGAAGGATTTGGCTCTACATTGATGGTCTATATTTGAAGTAGAGATTTTAGATTTGCATTTCTTATCTCTTAGCTTCTCTTTACTTCTTTATTTGCTTCTCAATGTATAAACAAATCTTGATAATGGTTTTTGCTTCAGTTATGAACTAATCTCCATTATGGGGTTTTAATGGATCTTTTTGCTTAAGTTCATATTTGTATGCTTCTATGTTAATGCTTTAGTTGATTATGTATGGATTGCCTAATATGGTTGGTTATTGCTTGTTTAGTTGCTTGATCACCAACTAGCCGTATTAACTTGTATGAAATTGAAAAATGAATTATAAGTTTAGATATGGCCATATTAGCATGTGCTCATGATTTTTACATATGATAGAATTCATAATTAGTAATCCAGATAGACATATACCTTATTACCGCGTGTAGTCATTTGAGAGAGCTTGTAATTTAATCCGTATTATTATTAAGTCACATAGAAATATAGTGGTTTATATAATATTGGATGTTCATATATATTCTATCTCTTTTGTGGATTGTATGTGATTTGAGCATGGTATATCAAGAGATAGCCATTTTTTACTTTCGTGCTCTCGACTTGCAATCCGAAGTAATCAATTAGGCTTAACAAAAGGTGTATAATTTGAATGAAGAATTAAGTGAAGTTAGAATCTCATATCTTCCTTTTCTGAATCATTTGCTTGATAATTAGTTAGTATTTGTTATTCATTATTGTTAGATAAATCACATTTTGATCAATCGTTTAAGCAGCCCGAGATAACTGCAAAACTGTTGCATGTTAGATTATAAATACTCATTTTTCTCCATGGGAACGATACTTTACTTATTCTATACTACTTGTTGACCACGTGCACTTGCGTGTGTGTGTTTGTTTTAATTAACACCGAAACAAGCCAACAGAGATATAGTGGATTAGTTAATTAGGGTGTTCTTCTTAATTCTATTATATGTGGATTTAAGTTGGTTTGAGTATGATGCATTGAGAGATGGTCATATTTACTTATGTGTTCTTGATTAACAATTCAGAATAGTGAGAATAATTGATAAGTGTATTAATTTAAGTGAAGCAATAAGTAAAGTTGTGATCTTAATTCTCCATAATCTTATTTTAACTAGTGGTAATTAGTATTAGTGTAATTAAATAGTTTAATTCAAAACTTTAAATGACTTGTTTAAATAAAATTAGTTTGGTTAAGAGTTAGTATTTGGTAATTTTTACTAAATAATTCCTCGTGGGAATGATACTCTACTTTCACTTTATTACTTGTTGACCACGTATACTTGTGTGTTGTGCGTAACTAGATTTTACCCAACAGGTACTCCCTTCTACTTATCACTTATTGTGTTCTTGGCATATTAGCAACAAATTTCCTAAGAAATTGCATCATGTTTATTCTGAGCACCCATCCTTCAAAGACCATTTTGTATGTATAATTCATTGTCCATCGGGGAGTTTGAAGAGCGTTGGCATATTCTGA
Source organism: Panax stipuleanatus (assembly GCA_020205555.1). Classification (NCBI taxonomy): domain Eukaryota; kingdom Viridiplantae; phylum Streptophyta; class Magnoliopsida; order Apiales; family Araliaceae; genus Panax; species Panax stipuleanatus. The sequence continues at coordinate 21,601 of JAINUT010000128.1, forward strand.
TGAGGAATTATGAATTGTATAACAATGAGTGGCTTAGAAGTTTGTATAATGTACGAGAGAAATGGATTCTCGCGTATACAAAAAGATATTTTGCTTGTGAATGACAACCACTAGAAGAAGCAAGAGTATGAACCATTTTTTTGATGAGTTTGCCAATGCTTCAATAGGTATGAAATAAATTTTAGTGCAGAGTCAGAAGGCTATAGAGAAATAATTTATCAGAGAGAGGAAGGCCGACTATATAACAAAACATCGGAAAAGGAATATGGTACTCGGGTCATCTTTGGAAGTGCATGCTGCGCAGGTGTACACAAAAGAGATGTTTAAACGTTTCCAACGTCAATTCGTTGATTCAATGAAGTATAATATTAGTAAAGTTAGTGAGTTGTGTGGCTCTGAAACAAAGGTTTATGCAGTGTATAGGGCATATGCAGCTAAAATGGTGGAAGATATAAAGAAATCGTCAACAATTGTCAGCTGAGGTGGGTAACATTTAATTGTCAAATGTTTTCTCATTCTAGTGAATTATGCAAGCACATTTTGAGATATTTCATGTTTAAGAGTATTTTCCAAATACCGAGCGACATGATTCTTCCTTGGTGGACAAGAATCGCGAACAAGAGCGATTTTGAAGAATTACTCTTTAGCCCAACAACTGCTGACTTTGAATAAGATCAAGCAATGCGTTTTAATCATTTGATGAGTGATTACCAGGAGTTAGCCACCAAAGCTGCTTGCTCAGTTCGAGGTTACAAAACTGTCCTTAAGTTGAATGCACGAGGAAAAGAGTTGGTTGATCAGTATGATCCAGATCTATTAATATTAATAGTATTACTATTGAGATTAATAGTATTAATAATAATAATATTAATCTCAATAGTATTAATAATAATATTAAGATTATTAATATTAATATTAATAAAATTAATATTAACATGACCACTTCAATTACCTGCAGTTCTGCCGTCTCTATGAGGTCAGACTCGAATGAGTTGGAGGGAATATAAGCCTATGTGGTGGGGATGTGCTCTTCTGCTATATCTTATACCTGAAAGATATATTGATGATGATAATAATAATAATATTATTATTAACCCATAAGTATTATTATTAATAATAATATTAATATTAACATGAATATTAATATTCAGTACAGTACTAATATTATAAATACTATTAATATTATTATATTAATAGAATTAATAATAATAACAATATGGATATTATTATTATTATTACTATTATTATTATTATTATTATTATATTATATTATAATATAATAATAATAATTATTATTATTATATTATAATATAATATAATAATAATAATAATTATTATTATTATATTATTAATATTATTCATAATATTAATATTATTAATATTATTATTAATCATTAATAATATTAATATTAACATTCATAATAATATTAAGATTATTATTATTACTCATTAATTAATAATATTAATATTAACATGACAATTTCAAGTACCTTAGCTTTCGCCTTCTCTATAAAGTTAGACTCGAATGAGTAGGAGGGAACATAATCCTGGGTGGTGGGGATGTAACTCTCTTATACTGCATAATTACTTGGCTCCCCTCGCTCTTGATTCCATTGGGAGAATTGGGAATGAGATCCTTCACCATTGAGCCCCCTACTGAATTATCGTGTTCCCACTGACTTCAGAGTTGTATACACTGTAATGGTGGTCCCATCCCTAAATCTCAACTACATAGTCGGGAGGCATCTGAATAAAAACAAAGCACTTATCAAGTAAGGACTTTGCACTCTCAATCTTTCATGTAAGATGAACACAATATTAGTAATAGTAAATAAGATCAATAAATGTAATATGCAAAAATTAATGCACTACACAAAGTTAAACTTAATAATCTTTATGTACCATGTTTATAAGATGATGCTTCTGGCTGTAAACAGTCTGGGGCTAGAAAGTAGGGTCTGGGTCCCCTTCCCGTCGAGGGCGATGTAGTTTCCTACGTGTAATTTTCCCGTACCAAGCCATGTATGAATCAAGTTTCACGTTGTTAGAAATTTCGTACTGCTGTCCCTTAAGATGGTCCATGTAAGCCTCCTAATGCACGATGTACTCTCGCCTCAAGGCCATGCAATCATCGACAACAAATCTATGTTCTTTTTCCTTTCTAAGATTGTCGTGATTTTTTGCCGGAGATGGTATACCTTGCAGGAACCCATACTGTCTTATCACCCTGTCTGGCATCTGGTATTATACGATATCAAAATGGATCAAGGGCAGTCTACCAGATCCCAACAACTTTCCTTCAAAATTAAATCCATTCATATTATCATCCCACCTCATGTAAGGGCGCCAAACTACTTGTCATTTAGGCTGTACATCTAACTCCCCTCGGTAAAATTTTAAATGATGATGGGGATTATGTCGTCTATCAGGGTAACTATGATTTTTTGAGTATGCTCAAGCTAGGGCCTTAGTTAACCATAACTGTGATTGAGGCCAAGGGTTTGGCCTTCCAACTTTTATATGCTCATAGGCCCAAATTTGAAAAAGTGTGACACAACCATTAATATATTTCACTCATTTCCTAGTGGCAGTATATAAAGACCTATACAAATACCCTAACACGGCCGTACCCCAAGAATACGTTACACATTTTTCAACGTTGGTAATAAAATAAATATATCTGGGATGAACAGTATTTTTATTCCTAGTGGGGAACAATATTGCCCCACACAACCAACGCATGTAGGCCTTTGTGTATCGACCTACAATTTCCTTACTTGCTTTAGGTGGACAATTATTAAAATGCTCCTGCAACCATAGTAATGAAATAAAGCCTTATTTTTTTGATTGTTGATATTCAGCGGCTACTTCACTACCAAAACATTCTTTAAAATGAGCCAGTGGAGTGTCAAAGAATAGACAAGTTAAGGGTTTGCCAACCACCGGCAACCCAAAAATAAAGCGGACATCCTCTAAGGTTATTGTAATTTCCCCACAATTTAGGTGAAAGCTATTGGTGTCCGGCTGCATTTGCTCCACCATAGCTGACACGAGACTAATGTTAATTTGGTGTACAACTTTCGGATAGATAAAAACCCCAAAACCACATTTTTGTAGAAAAAAATTTTGAGCTTTTGTTAAGATCCATTGATCGTATTTTTTTCCAGTTAATAGACATGAGATTAGTTTTCCCCTATCTTTCTCGTCATATACGTCACCTGACACATGATTTGGTTGGTCGTAAAGAACACTTGGGTCAATTGGTCCATACTTCCAATTGTCCATCTAGTACCTAAAAAATTAAAATTAAAATATTTTGTAATTATTTAATAACTATGTAACATAATTATATCCCAATAATCATAAAAAAATACATTTTACAATAATTTAAATGATTTTTTTTTTAAAGTTTTCATAGTCATTATTAGTCCCAATATATCATTACATGCATATAATGTCCCCAACACATAATTCAATATTTGCAATTAATAAAATACTACTCCTTTACAATTATTATGCACAACCATTTAACAAATTCATGAAGACAAAATCATGCACAACATTAAAATAATAACATTTTCATCACATAACATTTTATTTATCCAAACACATAACTCACTATATTTTGCCAAAATAAACATTCATAATAAAACAATACTCCCTTCCAATTATTATGCAAAACTATTTAACAATAAGTCAAAAATAATAATAACTACTTCACCACATAGTTATATAATTGCCCAAACACATAAATCACAACATTTCCCTAAAATTCACAAGCATATATGTATACATAGTCATGGTTGGTAATTTCTCCTAAAAGTTTAAACTTCTATTTTACCATAAAAACATTTTTAAATAACATTTATAATATTTATTTATTTTTAAATTGAAAATTGAAAATTGGCAAAAGAAATCTTACAAAAATGATACTTGGATCTGAAAACTTGTATATGAATGTGATGTAGGAAAATAGTTGATGCTCAATTTCCTCTTCTTTCTCTGTATTTTCTCTCTTATGTTGGTTGAATGGAAGCGGCAGGGGAAGGGAATATGTGAGAGAGAGGGGCAGCGGCAAAGGAAGGGAACATGAGAGGGAGAGGCAATGGAAGAATGTTAATATGTGAAGGAATGAAGAAGTTTGGATGGAAGGTTGCCGCTACTGTGACGCCCCGAAATCCGGTTTATCTTCACACCCGAATTTCGTACATCACGAGTACTTCACACTCCATACATACATCATTATATCTTGAAGAATAATGATATATTCATTCCATTCACAGGTTTTATTACCTTAAAATCTTCATTCATTACAAATAACGATAATTACATTATCTCTTTTCATCTTGCAAGTGTGACTTAACTAGTCACCATATCTACATAATAGTTTTAACTAACTATTCTACAAGTCTTAGCTTGATCTTCACGCTTGTTTATAATATGAACAGTACTTCATCTTATGATGCTAATGGTACTCGCAACCATAACATCTCACCATAGCAGGACATCGATCATCTTGATCTTCACATGGTCCTTTAATACATACTACCGTCGTTCGCTAAAAATATTTTTATTTCAAGTAAATGTGAGCATTTAATTGCTCAGCAAGTCATAGCAGTTGAATATTAACAACTCAATAATCAAAATTCTTTTAAGACTTCAATAACCGAACAATGGTTATGAAGTAACTCGAATAATAGGAATACGTTCTGATTCCAATCATTTTAAAACATACATCACATTTACATTTTCATACTTCCATCCTTCTACCTTTTTCATACCCATTATGTCTGGCTAGAATCATTAGCACAGAATCAAAAATAACGGTTCATGAATAAACTAGACTTCCTAACATGAAACAGTTTAATCATAGAACAGTTCAATCACAGAAACACCGAAGTGTTAAAATTGTGGCACAATGCATCATACATACTATCATCTTGTACAAACATTACACATTTGCACATACAAATAACTTTCTCATGTTCAACATCTGAGAAAGTTAAGAACCTAACATTCATAATAAAATATGAATGAAGTTAGGAAACTTTCCTTAGCGCTGCATAAAGCTTATGCTATACCGTTCATAGTAATCCCTATATAACACGTAAGGAAAACACATACTCATTAGTCATATACTTGACTTATGCATTAGTTTAACTTTACTTTACTTCTTATGGTTCGCGTTCTTGTAATCTAAGTTTACGCGACCAACCCCAATATTCATTTCTTCTATTATTTTAATAACATTAATCTTAGCACACATCGAGTCTCTAACAGTATTCAATATATTACACTGAGTGGTTTCCCACAAACAACCAACAAACTAGTTTCCCGTCTCGTCTACACTGTCTTTCACAGTAAGTTAGATCAGTTGCTAGTTCGTATATACCGTCACTCTCTGAAGGAATCGTTTAGCCCAGATAATATATCTCGACCATTCTAGACTACGATTGCATTACCATTTAGACTTAACCTATCCAAACCATTATAACTATAATGTTCGTTAAGTTACTCCTCATTACATTTCTTATAACGTCTGGTCCATTTGACTCAGAACGTTATCCAAGTTATTATTATGAACTCGGCTTTTCAACGTTATACGTTATTCTTCATTCTCTTATTACCGTTCGTTATGGCTTATTAACATTCATATGTCATAAACCGACTCTCGTCAATCATCGTTAGACATCACGACAAATGAAACCCTAATCGTTTTGCTAGGTTACACAAATTTCCACCGATTATTATTATCGAACTACGTATAGCTTACAAGGCTTGGGCGGCGCTACCATGCCGACCCTGTCCATTTGAAAAAATTTCTAAGTTTTTCAAACCATGAAATTCCCGAGCTCATAACGCGATCATTATAACTCGAAATTGGCTCATTCCAAATCCATTATTTCATATATCTTATGTTCTACTATTCCATCCAGTCGGGATTCATTTCTGAATCCGTTGGTGAGAAATTCTTCGTTTCGTCTATTTTTACGCGTTTGTTAAACGTTCGTGAACGTTCGACGCTTAATTCTTCTTTTTAACTCTGAATTCGTTCGTTCTTGCTCTCGCAAGTCTTATTTACCTAATTCTACGATACGCTATCGAAAACCAAGGTTTCCGAGTTAAACAGCGACTTTTGACTTTTATTCCGGAAAAATTTACGATTCAACGATTAACGTCTAATCTCGTAAACTTCGTCATAGCTTCGTTACTTGATATTTTTACTTCAAACCAAATGGAATCAATCCATTGGTTATTCATCTATGATTCTAACCATCACAAACATTTAAGTTTTAATGGCTTTATTTTTTAAATTCCTTAACCATTCAATTATGGTTTTAACTCATTTCTTCATTAACGTCTTTAACCATTCCATTATGGTTTTACTTGTTCTTGGTTATTAGTGTTTTAAAGTCCACTAATATCCACCTTATCACTTCTTACCAATCATGCTCCACCAATTCACTTATCTATCAATTATCACTTCTCTATCAATTTAAGAATTGAACGAAGTTAAGGTTTAAACACATATACCTCTTAGTGTTCTTGAGTTCTTGACTTTGTGTTCTTGACAAAGTCTTACATAGCTTCCTTTGCTTCTTGATTTGCTTGTCAAAAGCTCTCCCTTCTCTCTTCTCTTCTCTCTCAATTGAGTTGGTGATTTTTGTGAAACCACAAACCAAGTGTTAAGGTTGCTATTTATAGCAATTACAAGACCAAGGCTAGTTTGGTCTTTAGACCAAACCTCCTCAAGCCCATATCGCCCCACATACATACCATGTCTTCCCATGTGCTAGCACATAGCCTCCACGTGCTACCATGTCACCCCCATGTGCTCCCATGTGCCATCATGGGTTGCACCATGAGTTTTACCCACCCGTTTACCCATCGGTTCAACCCATGAGTTCGGTTCTTATTATTAATTCAAATTGGACACAATACTTCGTATAAAATTATATTATACATCGTATTAATTTTTGTATCCTCTTCGTACCATACTCGTATAATAACTAGTATTACACTCGTATTATTATGTATAATAATCGTTATTATTACACTTAACAATTTTCTTCTTTAATTTCACTTTCCCTAATCCTTAGGGTTTTAAGTCCGCAAACGAAAACTTCGCGAGCCATAAATAAAATATTATTACATATTTCGTCTTGTCGTAGAATCCAATCATTACGCGTTTCTAGGAATTTTAATAATAATTTCCGAGTAGAAATGGATGAATAGTGATTTTCTTCCGAGAAAACTTTTCACGGTTAACATAACTTTTCACGATATATTACCGTCAAATCTTTCAACGGAATATTATTCTGACATTTCGATATCCCAGAAAGGCTTAGGGTTCACAAATCCTAACCCTTAGGGTTAAACCCTAATCCTTATGGTTTTGACGCGTGAATAGTGCATATTTCGTCTTTTTCTCAAAAATATTTTTATTCCCAGAATTATTTTATTCTCATCTTGAAAATTCTTACTCGTTCATTCTAGCTCGTAGCCAGAATCCTCTCAGTTTCTAGTCATCCTATGTTATAGAATAACTAATAAACACATAACACAGAATATAATTAATAAAAAAATATTTTATTAATTCTGTAAACCTAATTTTTAAACAATTCAATTTTTCGGGTTGTAACAGCTACAGCCTGTAGCGGCAAGGGAGCCAACAGTCAATGGAGTCAGTCAATGCAGACAGTGCATTCAGACGCATGGAAATTGGGAAAATATAACAATACCGCTACAGCCAGTAGCGACAAGGAGGGTTTAATTCACACTTGAAAATAACATTCGGAAGTGGACAATTATGTAATTGCGTATAGCTTTATGGCATTTAGTGACTGTCGCTACAGGTTGTAGCGATAGGGTCTTTATTTTATTCAATACTTGTCATCCATTATATTGATCAACAGTTGCAAGCTTGGTTGCTCAAATAGTGCCCATGGCAACCGATTGTCATGAATTAATTCCCATATATATAAGACAATGATCCATAACATGTTATGTGATTAAAGCATGTATGCCATGTTACTTTAATGTTGAGCATGTTAATTATGTGTTATGTGATGCATGAAAACTGTTAGATCTTACTGAGCTGTCGAGCTCACTCTTGCAAATAACTATTTTTGCAGGTCCAAGATGCAAGGTAAAGATACGTGTTAAGTGAATTATAGGAATCAATGTTCAAGAATATTACTTATGTTAAATATCAAATTGTATTTGATGTTTTGATTGTAACGTAATTGGTAAGTTGTAAAGTTGAGCTATCCGATGTATAGTGGATATTGCTTTATGATGTAAGACTTGTATAGTCGTTTTGTTGTAAAGATTCATGATATAGATTTGAATCGAATAGATGTAATGTAAAGGTTGCGATTCAGGGCAATAAAGATAGAGTTTAAAAAGTTTTAAATATTCCTGCATTTTTAGTGATTTTAATATCGAATAATGATGTAAAGATAGATTAAAGATGTATTGCTAACGATCGAGGATGAGAATTATATTGTATGAATTTTGGGGTCGTTACAGTACTACTATCTACTCATACATTCAATTGAATACTTCAACCACATGTATAAGTTTCCTTAGACATTTCATTATAATACTTCCTTCCCAAGTTCTTCATAACCTTTGCATTCATTCGGTGTTATAATATCATTTATTACAAAAATAATGCTAAGTTATTACAAGGATAAATAAGTATACATCTTAGACTTTTCCTTGTCCTTACCGGATCATTCGGTCCGACAGCTCTTAGCTGAAACATATGATTTTAAGCAAGAATGAGCATTATTAGATCAACAAGTTTAATATTTTACTTTGCAACCACAAAATCAAGAATCATATGTCTTCATCTTCAATAACTGTACAATAGTTATGAAGTAATAGGAATAATCAAGATAATGTTTGAATTCCTTTAAAATCATTCTCAAGGACATATAGTCACTTAAGAATCTGAGCTGGTCAAGGACTATGAACATTCTTTTCCATTTCCATTTATAAAAGGACAACCCGGTACAAAACCGTATGCCCGATATAACTTACGAGCATGTCCAAGTGATCATCCTGTAGTACTCTATGTTCATCAACACTCCATCCTTAAATGTTTTCACGTTTAAGCTTTTTGGCAACTTTAAGTGCTCGTCGATTTAACGACGTTAAAACCTTTGTGTATTCATACTCAGGTTTGCATCGGAATCCGTACCAAAGCAATTGGCATAGGATAGCACATCAAGAATACTTTAAAAGATTTATGGAAAATAATCAAAATACTTTGCATATACGTCTAGCCGAAGAAAATGGCATCGACTATTCAACAGCAGTTCATGCATAGGCAACCATGTATATTGACAACTTGTCCGACATTACGTACAGACTAGAGTTCAGAAAGCTTTCATAACATAATGTTAATACAAGGGTTAGAAAACTTGCCTTCGCATCTTTAAACCTTTTAAGTAAAATTTACTCGGTCTTTACAACTTCTACAAGATATAAACACGTAGCATACCAATTAGGTCATCATAATCGATATACGTTGTGTAACTATCTTCTCCTCGTATAACTTAGCCAAATTGTTAAGCTAATAGCATTCGTTCAAGTTATTTAACATTCTTTACGGCTTAATTACATTCATTAATCAAAAGCCGACTCTCGTCGATCACCGTTATGCACAGTGACCGACAAAACCCTAATCAATTCGTTAGGTTAACCACATTCCCGTCGGATTTTCATTATTAGACTCCGTAAGGAATTTACATGAGTTTTAACTTCATTAGATGATATTCATGCATTACGTACCTCTATTACATGTTATATAACCTTAAGGCACGCTCACAACTCGATTACGATTTACGGTTTACATTATCGATTTTTGAGTTTTAAATTTAAATACATTTTTTCAACATTTAATTCATAAAATCGTTCTTAAACATGTTGTTTAAGTGATTTCTCTTCATGAATATTCATCATTTAGATGCCCCATAATTACCATGTAGAAAGCTAAGTTTAGAAAACTTCACGTCGCAAAATTTTTTGTTAAGGGCGCTGCAGCCCCAACACAAGGCTTAGAGGCAACGCTACAGCGCTATCTTGCAGAACGTTTTCCCCGCCTCGGCGCTGCAATGCTGGGACACGCCGGCCCCTAGATTCTGAAAAATGTGAATTTTAACGAGTCCGAAACATGATCGTTTCAACTTGGAAGTGGCTCGTTCCAAAGCCAATAGTTAATAAATGTTATGTTCTATGTTTTCATTAAGTCAGAATCCATTTCTGAATCCATCGGCTAGAATTTAGCCGATTAGTTCATTTTTACGTGTTCGTTAAACGTTCGTGAACGTTCGACGCTTAATTCTTTGTTTTAAGTCCGAATTGGTTCGTTCTTTCTTCCGCAAGTCTTATTTACGTAATTACATGTGTTGTAATCGAAAACTATCATTTTTGAATCACACGACAACTTTTGACCTCTATTTCGGGAAATTCATAGTTTCAACGATTAACGACTAATCGCGTAACTTTGGCCGAATCTCCGTTCTTCGATATTTTTACATTAAACAAATTGGAATTGATCAATTGTTGATTATTAATAATCCTAAAAATTATAAACATCTATGTTTTAATGGTTTACATGCTTATCATTCAAATTCTCATAGTTTTAATGAGTTCTTGATTAAGTCTTTAATCAATTATTATGATTTCATTCCTTCATGGTTTATTAGTGTTTTAAGTCTACTATAAGGCCAACCTTATCACTTCTGACTAATCATACTTCCACCAATCACTTCTCTATCAATTTTGGTATTGAAGGAAGTTAAAATTAAGGTTTAGATAGGTATTCCTTCTTGTGTTCTTGGTAGTTCTTGTGTTGGTTCTTGATTGATCTAGAGTTTAATACTTCTTGCTTCTGGCTTGATTGATTGTTATCAAAGGAAACTCAACTAGCTTCACTTGCTCTCTCTCTATCTTTCTCTCAATCTGATCAACCAACAAATGATCAAATGAGCCTTCTATATATAGGCTTGGCAAGACTTGGAGTAGTTTGGTTATTAGGACCAAACCTCCTTAGTCACCATTGTAACGATTGAGATTTTATATATTAAATGTTAATATTTATTGAGTGAATAAATATTTTATGTAATTTATTTATTGAGTTAAATAAATAAATTATGTGATTGTGTGGATTGATTTAATTGAGAATAATTAAATTAGATTTAATATTTTGTGCTAAGTGTTGATAATAATTTATTACATGAATTATATTTAATAAAGTAATTACAATTGTGTAATAATTTGGTATTATGTGCAATGTTAATTAATTAATGAATGTTCGCTTTTATTTAATTGAATTGGTATGTTGTAATTTAATTAAATACGTGTAGTATTTAATCTATGGATTAAGAATTTATTAAAATAATGAAAAGGGTTTTAAATTAGTTTTACCAAACGAGGCCCTTGTACTTGTTTAAAACTTATTTTACCAAACATGACCTTATTTACTATTAATCAATTTTTTAAATATAATGTTATTTTTGCCAAACAAGCCTTAGGGCTTCTAAAATTCAAAACTTGTAACTTATGTGATTAATTGTATTTATGATAATTATTATAGAGTAATTATATTGTATAAGTTATATATCATATGTATATACAATATACGTTAAGTTAAAAGAGTTAGTACGTTAGTTTTTACAAATAAAGAAAGAAAAGAAACAAGAGAAGGGTTAGAGAGAATACTCAGAGAAGAAGGAGAGGAAGAAGAGAAAAGAAGAAGAAGCTTTGAGAAGGCAAAGCAAGCCCCATCATCATCATCATCTCCATCTCTCTCTTAATCCAAACTAGTAAGGTTATAAATCTTAACCCTAGAATCAATTCATATGTGTTGTATTTCTTCTTTGTCAAATTAGGTTTTCATGAAATTGTATAATCATGAATTTATATGTATATATGGTATTCATATGTTCTTCATATGTAATTGTATGCCATGAAAGGATTTTCAGAATTTAATTGTTGTAAAAATAAGTTTTTTAAAGTTATGTTCTTCAATCTTTCATAGTTTTAGAATTTTCTGTAAAAATCTTTGTGTGAAAGTTCTTGAGTTTGATATGTGTATGGGATGTGTACATATATATATTTGTGTATATATATGTGTTTACATATGATTTTTATAGTTGTGTAAGTGTTTCAATTCACAAAGATATGATGAACACTATGAAATCATGTTCATAGTACTCTTTTATGAAGTTATTTTGAAAATAGTCCTTAAATCATCAAAGAAATTGATGTGAGCATGAAGTTATGTGTAATATGTGATATAGCATGATATGATATGAGTTATATAGTTGTTTCAACAATTCAATTCATGAAATTTTGATAAATAAGAGGAATTGTGTTCATAACGATTTTTTGTGAATTAATTTCTGAAAAATGACTTTCGAAACTATCAAATTGATGTTTGATTATGGGTTATTGTTAATATTGATCATGTGTTATGTTAGAATGTTAAGAATAGAAGTTATTACAATTGAAATTACTTGAATTGATTGAAAAACGAATTCGTAGTACCAATTTTCGTCAAGAACGCTTAATATTGTAGTTTTCTTCAAAAATCATGAAATCTTGATTTTTATTATGTGATGTATGGATTTTATATGTTATAATCATGTTAACGAGTTTAAAATATTATTTGTATCAAGTTTCATGTTAATCATGTTGAGAAAAATCGAATTCGGTGTGAAGGAATAAGCTAAATTGGCTTATTTCTCCACCAGTTCGCGAACTGGGATGTGCACCAGGGGTGACCCGCCCCAGCGGGGCTATTAGGCCTGGAGGACCAGCCCCAGCGGGGGTTCTTGCTGTCCGGGAATGTTGGTTTTTTCTTGTTGAGTTTTCATGCCCCGTTTGTTTAGCTAACATATTTCTATGACTTGATAAGTGAAATAGGTAATAAGATAACATATTTTTGATGTGTTTAAGATAGATTGAAGTTTATATGAATGTGTTACATGTGTATGAGTATGTTAATTTCATAAGGTACGCGACACGATTCATTGCGTTATAAGCTTATGAATGTATGTCATGAATATAGACTCATGTATTCGACTAGTTAGTAACCTATATTGTAAACAATGTTGTGAGTTGGACTTGAGTATGGAGTTCGACGGTTTAAATGTTGTAGTTGAATACTAATAGACGCTTTAAACGTAATGCAATGTGTAGGGTAATTGTGGAAGTGGTTATAGTTATTAAAGTGTAGCTTGCGCTTGAAGCAAGTTTTCTATCTCTAAACTTGTTATTGTGCAAGTTCTCTACTTCTTATTCTCTTACGTTAAGCTAGTTTCCATTTCAGAACTTGCCATTTACTTTGTACAAGCCTTGTTGTATTCTAATATTCCTAATACACAAATATTGAAGCATTATTGAGGTATTGTGATCTTGACTTAGTTGTTCAAGCAAAATCTACTTATTCTTTCAAATGCTTGGAGTTAATTCTAAAGCATGCCTATTTATTATGTAGTTTATTGTCATATCTTATAATTGGTTCATGATTCTTATATTATTTAATTATTAAAGTACTGTGAGTCGATTCAACTACTCCTAATTGATGATAGTTGAAACTCCAAAGTTCCTTTACCTATCTAAACCAAACTTTCTTTGGTGCGGACTTGTATTCAAATACTGAGAATGAACAACCCTATTTTCTAGGGGACATTTATGCGAAAGCGTTAACATGGTTGTACACAATTCATGGTACAAAGGGTTGATCCCCCTGAGTACAAGTTAAAGGTCTATAGTCTTATTGACTGTTAAAGGTTTAAATAGAAATATTTATAACCTAGGACATAGTTCAAGGTCTTATGACTCTCAGATAATTCTATATTCGAATTCTATGTATTGATGAAAGAATTATAATTTAATTCTTTATTTTGATGAAAGTAAAGTAATTCAAACTCTTTTGAAACTATTCACTTATGTCATATCACTGTTGTATTTCAAGTGAGTTTTTGTTTGCGCACTCTTGCATTTTTTACCTCCACTTGCAGTTGAAACCAAGAATGTTGACATACCGTCAACAAGTAAAGGAAAAGGAAAGATGAACAAGTGAAGGCTTGTTGTTTCGAGTTTTTATTGTAATAAGACTTAGTTGATTGTGTTTTATTTTCCGCATTTGTTTGATTGAAGTTAAGGTTTAGATAACCCTGGGATTTTATATTGGACAAGTTGTAATCCTTTTTCAAGGAAGATTTTATTTAAGTATTATGAAGGTTGTAATTTACTTTGCAATTCTTTATTATTGGGTAGAAGTACGTCTTAATTAGAAAGTGAACACCAAATCATGTGAAAACAAAGTACCCGAATTTGGGGGTCCCAACCATGACTTTCTCGAGCAGAAATAGATGAATAGTGATTTTCTCGGCTAGCTTAACTTTTCACGGTATATTACCGTCAAATCTTTCAATGGAATGTCATTCCGATATTCCAAACTCCCAAAAAGGCTTAGGGTCTCAAACCTTAACTTTTATGGTCAAACCCTAACCCTTAGGGTTTGATATGTGAATAATGCCTATTTCGCCTTTTTCTCGGAAATATTTTATTTTCATCTTAAAAATTCACATCAATTATTTCTAGCACGTAGCCAGAATCCTTGCCATATTCACATCTTCTAAGTCATAGAACGACCTAGAAATAGCTTACTCACTTTAATAAATATTAAATATGATTTTATTTAAATAATCAAATAAAATTCATTTATATAAACGTCTTAATTTCTCGGGAGTTACATTCTCCCCCCCCCCCCCCTCTTATAAGAATTTTGTCCCCAGAATTACAATACAAGCTAGTCAATAAATGGATATAGGTCTTCCTCATCTTATTTTCGAGTTCCCACGTTGCTTCTTCGGCATTGTGGTTCCTCCATATCACCTTCACCGAAGGTATTACTTTACTTCGCAAGACTTGTTCTTTGCTATCAATCACTTGAATAGGAACTACTTCATATGTCAAGTCTTTCTCGACCTGAATAGGTTCATACTCGATTACGTGCTTGTAATCGGGCTTATAGGGATGCAACACCGACACGTGAAACACGTTGTGGATATGCCCCAACTCTAGAGGTAATGTTAATGCATATGCTACCTCTCATACCCTTCTCAAAATCTGGAAAGGTCCTATAAACCTACGACTTAACTATTCCTTTTTCCCGAAGCGTATCTTCCCTTTCCAAGGCAACACCTTCAAGAATGTGTACGAACCGACTTCAAACTCTCTGTTCTTCCGATGTGGATCGGCATACTTTTTATGTTTGTCTTGAGCAGCTACTAGCCTTCGTATCAACTTAACCACTTCCACTATTTTTTGTACCATTTCAGATCCCAACATTCGACGTTCTCCCACATCATTCCAGCACAGAGGGGTTCTGCACTTTCGTCCATACAACGGTTCGTAAGGCGGCATGCCTATACTTGCGTGATAACTATTGTTGTAGGTGAATTCTACTAACGGTAGATGATCGTCCCAACTACCCTTGAAATCCATAACGCAAGACCTTAACATGTCTTCTAGTGTTTGAATTGTCCTCTCACTTTGTCCATCCGTCTGTGGATGATACGTTGTGCTCAACCTCAGTTGAGTTCCCATCTGCTCTTGTAAACTTATCCAAAAATTTAATCTAAATCGCGGGTCTTGATCTGACACAATTGAAACTGGTACTCCATGTCTCGAGACAATCTCTTTGACGTAAAGCTTAGAGAGCTGATCCAAGTTATACTTGACTCTTATCACAAAGAAATGAGCCAACTTCGTCAGACGATCCGCTATTACCCAAATAGCATCGTATCCTTTCTGCGTTATCGGAAGTTCTAGCACAAAGTCCATCGTGATGTGCTCCCATTTCCATTCCGGTATCTCCAATGATTGTAGCAAACCACTAGGTTGTTGATGTTCAACCTTAACTTTTTGACAAGTTAGGAACCTACTAACATACTCCGTTATCTCTCTCTTCATGTTGGCCCACAAGAAATTCTGTCGAAGGTCTTTATACATCTTGGTACTACCAAGATGAATCAAGTACCTCGAGTGATGAGCTTTATCCATTATCTCTTCTTTCAATTCTGGCTCACATGGAACCCAAATTCGTCCTTCAAATCTTAATAACCCCTCATTATCAAGACTACACTTATCCTCCGTATTGTCCATAATCTTCTTCTTAATCTGTTCGCACTCCTCATTTCTGAGTTGCACTTCCTTCACATTTTCCACAATTGTAGATTGAATCTCCATTGCAAACATCTTCTCAACCTCTTATAGTTGGACCCCTTACTTCTATATCCATCTGTGCCATATCTGTTTTCAACTTATTCTGAGTTGTCAACATTGACAGCTTTTCCCGACCCTTTCTACTCAAAGCGTCGGCCACCACGTTTGCCTTCCCTGGGTGACACAGGATTTCACAGTAGTAATCCTTTATCAACTCCAACCATCTACGCTGTCTCATGTTCAACTCCTTCTGTGTAAAGATATACTTAAGACTTTTATGATCTATATATATCTCACATCTCTGCCCGTAAAGGTAATGCCTCTATATTTTCAAGACAAAAACCACTGCTGCAAGTTCAAGGTCATGAGTAGGATAACCTTTCTCATACTCCTTTAACTACCTAGATGCATATGCAATGACCTTGCCATGCTGCATGAGCACGCAACCCAGTCCTTTATGCGAAGAATCACTATACACTACAAAATTCCCCGTCTCATCCGGTAAAGACAGTACCGGTGCTTGACTTAAACCTCTTCTTCAGCTCTTGAAAGTTATCTTCACATATCCTTGTCCATACATAATTCACGGTCTTTTGTGTCAAGTTTATCAACGGTGTAGCTATCTTCGAGAAGTCCTGAATAAACCTTCGATAGTAACCCACTAACCCCAGGAAACTTTGCACCTTCGTCGACGTTTTCGGTTGTTCCTAGTTAATCATTGACTCCACCTTTGCTGGATCCACTGAAATCCCGTCCTTGTCGATGATGTGACCTAAAAACTGTACTCGCTCTAACCAAAATTCACCCTTAGTGAATTTCGCATACAACCTCTCCTTTCTTAGTACTTTTAACACTAATCTTAAATGTTCAGCGTAATCATCTGGCATCTTTAAATAGACTAGAATATTATCAATGAACACCACGATGAACTTGTCAAAATACTGTTTGAACACTCTGTTCATCATATCCATGAATGCGGCTGGTGTATTAGTTAACCCAAACAACATCACCAAGAACTCGTAATGGCCGTAACGAGTCATGAATGTTGTCTTAGGGACATCCTCCTCTCTAACCTTCAACTGGTGATACCCCGTCCGCAAATCTATCTTAGAAAAGCACTTCGCCCCTTTAAACTAATCAAAGAGATCATCGATCCTGGGCAATGTGTATTTATTATTTATATTTAGCTTGTTCAACTCTCTGTAGTCGATACACAGTCTTAACGATCCATCCTTCTTCTTTACAAACAATACCGGCGCTCCCCATGGAGAGACACTCGGTTGAATGTACTTCTTGTCCAATAGATCTTGCAACTGAATCATTAACTCCTTTAGTTCTACTGGCGCCATTCGATATGGTGCTTTCAAAATTGTTGTCATTCCCGATGTAAAGTCTATAACGAATTCGGTCTCCCTATCAGGTGGAAGACCTGGAAAATCACTCGAAAATACATCCGCATATTCATTGACGATAGGTAACTGTTCCAATATCGCTCCCACTCGCTGGGTATCAACAATATGGCACAGGTAACCTACACATCCCTTCCTTAATAACTTTCGGGCTTGCGTTATGGTTAGACAACAAGAGCGTCCCGGTGATTTACTACCGTAGAACACTACCTTGGGTTTCTTAGAAATCTGAAGGTTTACACTTTTCTTTTGGAAATCTATAATCGCCTCATTGTTAACTAACCAATCCATTCCGAGAATTACATCGAATTCCCCCAACTTTATCGGTATAAGATCTACCAATAACTTGTTACCCCCTTACCTCTACACAACAATTCCTATGAATAAAGTCAATAGGAATTATTTCCTCGTTTGCTACCTTAACGTTCGAAGGTATTACAAGTTTTTCAGGGAGTAACCCTAGTCGTTTAGAAAAGTCACATGCTATAAACAAACAAGTAGCACCCGAATCAAACAGCACATAAGCATTTTCATTGTTTACTGGGATAATACTTGCTATGACATCGCTCGATGCCACTGTATCCTGGACCGTCATGTTAAAAATACAGACCATCGATCAACCCTGTTGTACGGGTCCACTATTCGCTAGCTTAGCACCGCTAGCTCCCTTCCCACTGTTCGATCCCTTCTTCGGATAGTTCTTTGCAAAGTGGTCCGGGTGAAAGTTTTATGCATACAAGCCAATCATGTATGATGATAAAGCATATACTTTGGAGACGATCTTATTTATTTATTAATAAAAGTATTCACTTATTAAAGGCGTTTAATTATCTACATGATGTTTTTTATAATATGTAAACAACCCATAGTTTTAAGCAATGCTTTTAGAATCATGATGTTGATCATGCTAATGAGATCTAAATTCTTAAAAAGCTTAAAACTAAAATAGTTCCCAATCGTTGGATTACTAAAAAGGGGATTAGTAAATCCTGATAGATTGGTACATATGTTGCTTGCTCATTGGATGAGGATGATTGATCTCATAATCATTTGTGTGGAGACACTAAAGCAAGTATGTAGGTGCTTATTGGAGAATAAGTTCACTGAACGTAACTCGCTATGAAATACCTAATGGAGTTTTACTTGCCTGTCAATAGGAATTCCTAATGTGATAGTAGTACAAGTGATCCTTAGACTTGAGATCATCATAATATCTTGTTTGTAATGAATTATACTTTGGCTTATTCCTTAAAACCCTTAGGGTATATCAAAGGGTATGCTTGGGTGTAATAAATTACATATGGAGATAATGAATGGTCAATAAAGAATCTACCACTTCTAGTAAAAGAAAAGATATGTCTTATGTGATTCATTAAATGACAACCCAGTAGTCCTTGGCCAAGGCAGAATAAAATTAGAAAGGAGTTTCTAATTTGCATTATTTGGAGTTGTGCATTTTCTAATCTAAATACATTTAATTAAAAAAAATAAGACTTGACATTAATTCCATGTCTTCTATTTAATTAGGACATTGTATGGTGGAAGGATTGAATTGTACGGTAACTATTTACTCACAGGTTCTTTTATGATTAATGTTGAAATCTATATTATCTGGAAAGTCGTTGATCGCTAGGGAGGGTTATCCCTATTGTAGAATAAATATTATTTATTTAAATAAATTATTAGTTTAATTTATTTATTTAAATAAGATTAGAATTATTCTAATTGATTTATTCACAACTGGTTTAATATGGAGAACCTAAAGGGTCACACCATAAAAGGAAGAATAATTATTTAAGAAGGTAATGGCATAATCATAATAATGCATTATGTGTAATTAATTTAATCTATGGTGATAGAATAAATTAAATAGTTTAATGTTTATTATTTAATATAAATTAATAAGAGGAGTCTTATTAATATTATTACAATTATTATTATTTTAATTTCTAAAGGAGTTTAGGAATTAATTTAATATTAGTACTATCATTTATTCCTAATAAGATTAGGAGGCAAATTAATTAAAGGAGTTTAATTAATTAAATCCTAATATATTGGGAAGCCTAATTAATTAAAAGAGTTTAATTATTTAAATGAAATCCTATGTCTAATAGGATTAGAAGGGTTGGCCAATATCTATATAAGTGGAGTCTTATGTTAGATGTCAGTTGATGCAATTTCAATTGTTGGAGAGTATTCCTTTTCTATAGTGGATAGAAAACTAGGGTTTAGCCAACCACCCTCCTTCTTGATAATTCATCTTCCATGGTGGATCACCTCTAGAAGCCAAACACTTGTATGGCTAACGTTGATCAAAGGAAGAAATCTGTAATACCCGAGAATTTCTAAATATTTTTTTAGTGAATATATTAATGAAAATGAATATTTATTTGAATATAAATGATTTTGTGTTATGAGATGAGTTAACTCAATTATATTAAATTGAATTTATAATAATTAAGAAAGAACGTGGAGTTTACCATAAGCTCGATGAATGCCTGACGTGGCACAGTGAAAAGAATTACGATGATTTAAATTAATTAAAGAAAGAATTGATTAGTGGATGATTAATTAATAATATATTGTTAATTAATGGTTATTATGAGTAATGGCATATTAATGAATAAATAGTTAATTTATATTTGGAGATTAATTTTTATTCAATTAATTGCTTAATATATAGTTATGTAATCACATGTTGTATAGTAACTGCAACTATATAATATAAAGTATAATGTGACATTTTGACATAACTATGTAATATAGAAATTATATAATAAAAGAAAGTTAGCCACAAGGGTGGACTTATAAGAATACATGTTGTATGTACATTATACCATGTGGGACCAAACTATGTTATATAAAGTGTAGTGTGACACTTTAGTAAGAATATGCAATATAAAAACTATATTGTAAGAGTAAAGAATTATATGAGTTACATACATGAACTTATGTGACCATGTAATAGATATAGTGCATTAATGTATACTATATGGAATATTAAATTAGAGTATGTGAATAATTAATAGCAACAATTATTTCAATAAGTTACAAAATTGTAATAATGTGGTTTGCGATAATATAGTATGTCACTATTTAATTAATTCATAATTTGATATTATTAAAATATACATGGATTATATATCAATGTGTGTACATGTACCCCAATATGCTACCATGTCATGTTGTTGTGACATTTTAGGTCCATGTATACCCTAAATGAATTTAAGCCAAGGTAAGCATATATGTGCATTAAGTGTATAGTATATAGTATTTCATTCCTAAATGGCAAATGCTGAGATATAAGTGTTGTCCCATATTGAGTGTCCATTTCTCCCCCATTTCTCATTCACGTGTAAGGGCCAATGGCCTATTCTACTTCATCTCTCATTTCTCTTCCTAGCTAGCCTTCAATCAAATGATGGTCATGATAGCTAAGGGTGTGGGTTGAGGTAGTTGTTGGACACTATTCCACCCACTTCCCTCTATCCTTTGGTTCTTCCTTTCCTGCATTGATTCAAGCCTTGGGGCAATGGTTTTACATGAATATTGAATTCTCCTATAAATACCAAGCCTCTCTTCTTATGTAATGTTGCTAGAATTATTGTCAAGTGTTGGAAGAGTGAGTTAAGAGAGAGTTCTGGAATTTGGGAGCAAGCTTAGCTAATTCAATGGTTCAAGAGGTATAATCTCTAAACCCACTTTGAAATTTAATTCATAGAAATGAACATGAGATACTTGAAATCAATGTGTGTTAAGGTGCTAGCATAAATTGTTAAGTATATATATATGTTAGGAATGCAAGGTAGTAGTATGCAAGCATGCTAGCTAAATGTATTGTAAGGATTTGCTGAAGCAGAACATTGTCTGGTCTGGAACCGGAGTGGCGCAGCCGCGCCACTCCCTAGTACAGATGCCACGCGGCCGTGCCGGCTGCCAGTCATGAATACTGACTTTGTTGGACTTGAGTTATTCTGAGCATATTATGTTAGCTTGATTATGCATGAAAATGACCATAAAATATGTATTGAGGTTGTTTTGGTTAAGGTAAATATTGGTCCGATTTAGATGACACAATTAACGCGCTAGTATACGCGACCAACGAGTAATAAAGAGTAAGTAAAGATCGTTCCCACGGAGAATTAACGGATAATAGGTTGCCAAACCACTAGCACATAATCATTTCAGTCTTATTTAAACGGGTGGTAAAGAGAAAGAATTAAAACTACTTTAAACTAGGAAAGGAAGTAAACTTAAACTAATTAATCCTAGAGTAAAATCAGATAATGAAGATAGGAGATTCTAATTTCCTCTAATGATTCGTCTAAGTCGACACAATTCCAATTAGGTCAAATTAATCATTACAGTTGTTAGCCGAGAACACGAAGGTAAGAGAAGGCCATCTTTCGATGCACCTAATCCATATCACGTGCAATCCACAGATGATAGAACGCACGTGAACACCCACATTATCTAAACCCCCATATGTCTATGGTGTTTACAAATATATAGGATTTAAGGTCAAGTCCTCTATTGACTACGAGCGGCGCTTCGGTATATGTCTATCCTAAGCATAAATCATACATCCAACGCCATGTGAACATACAATCGCCCGCTACTACGATTAGATCTAAACCCACACTTTGTCTTTCAATCCCATGTGGGTTATCACAGTAATTGGTCATGACTCAATTAAGCAATGAAAGCATACATCACAATAGACAAACACATAGTAATCAAATAAGACCATCATGGAAGGAATATCAAATTAAACTACTCATTAGGTTCCATTAAAACCTCAAAATATGATTTAAGTCATAGACAACTCGAATATATTATCCACAAGTAGATTATACATTATCCAAATATAAATTGAATACAAGGAGAGTGAAGAGATAGAAATTGCAAATCTTTGTTCTTTCTCCAAGTGTGGATCTTCAATGTCAATCTCTTGCTTCAATCTTCTTCTCTAATCTAACCCTAGAATCTAACTAACTAACTAAACTAGCACTAATCTACTCTCTAATCTACTCCTAATCTAGACTAAACAAGATGTAAAGGAATAAAAGAGAGGAACTAGGGCTTAGGGCCAATATATGATGCCTTTTCTTGCCACAAACGAGCCCCCTTATATCCCAATCAAAAGCCAAGTCCCGTTCAATTGAAAAGTCAAGTCTGGCACAGCTGGGGACTGGCGCGGCCGCGCCCAAAATAGCCTAGAAATCCACGCGCCCGCGCCAAGGATTTTTTGCTACAGAGTCCTCCGGTAAAACTGTCATAACTTTTGATCCGAGAGGAGGTACGAGGCCTGTCACCTATCAAATCGAAGCTATCGAAGAGCTCTACAACTTTCATTCTTTGAGCATTGAGAAATAGTGGATGTATGAAGGCTGAAATTGAGCTCCAAGTGACAGCTGTGCATGAGAACTTAAAACCGTGACGTTTGACGTCCGTTGGTATACGGGGCATAACTCTCGCCTCCGAACTCCGATTTGGATGATTCAAGATGTTCCGAAAAGCTTATAAGATGCTCTACAATATGAAACAAGTTCCAATCCAAGAACATGAAATGAACGTGAACCACCCAAACGATGTCCGGATCGCACTTCCTTCCCATTTTTGCTTCAAAGGCCATTCTTGCTCCTTTTGGCCTCTAGACTCGTGGCATCACCTTCATTGCTTCCTCACCCATGCTATCTTCATACTTTAAGCCCATTTCAGTGCTTTGTCCCATTTAAGCGTTCTTTTGCCTTTTTAAGCTCAATTTGCACCCGGAGAGTTTCTAAACCTGAAAATTACAAAATAAAGAAAAAACACATAAACGGCACAATGATACTTGAGTTTAAGCAACAGAATGAGTTGGTTACTATCCAAATAAGTGGTCATAAAAGCCACTTATCAGTAAATCAATTTAACTAGGTTTAGTAAGAATATTCAAAGAAAACTTAACAAGTTAAAAACTAGAATTTGGGAACATGGAGTAGTGTATATTCTGACCTTAATCATCAACATATTAAGTTCTGATATGTTTTGACATGTAACCCATAAGTTAGTGATGGTATGGACTATTCAAGCATGGTTTAAAAAGAGAAGTTTCTAGTAAAGGACTAAACTAGCTATGTGTAAATGGACTATGTATACATTAGGTTTCGAACTTCAAAATCATGCTTATGTGGTCTATTTATGAGTATTCTTGATATGTGTATATGCAAGCATGTGTTGGGTTTGTACGAAATCGTGATGCAATCAAATTGCAAAATTAGCAGAAACATGGTATATCAGAGTTTAAAAAAATTTCTACAAAACCATTACCCGGATCATCCTTTATACAAATTATTAATTTAAAACGATAAATAAGAAGTTATGGAATCATACCCTTGTAGAACGAAGCTTCCACAGGTACGAGTTCAACTTCTTGTTCTTCGTGATCTCCTTGAATTTTCGGGTTAGATTCCTTCCTTTGATCAACGTTAGCAACCCAAGTGTTTGGCCTCTAGAGGTGATCCACCAAGGAAGAGGAATTATCAAGAAGGAGGGTGATTGGCTAAACCTTAGTTTTCTATCCTTTATAGAAAAGGAGTACTCTCCAATAATCGAAATTGCATCAACTAATATCTATATAAGACTCATCTTATATAAATATTGGTCAACCCTTCTAATCCTATTAGACATGGGATTTTATTTAATTAATTAAACTCCTTTAATTAATTTAGGCTTCCCACCACATTGGGAATAATTAATTAAATTTATTTAATTAATTTGTCTCCTAATCTTATTAGGAATAAATGAGAGTACTAATATTAAATTAATTACTAAACTCTTTTAGAAATTAAAATAATAATAATTGTAATAATATTAATAAGACATCTCTTATTAATTTATATTTAATATTTCCAAAATATGTAATATTAAACATTAAGCTATTTAATTTATTCTATCGCTATAGATTAAATTAATTATACTTAATGCATTATTACGATTATGCCATTACCTTCTTAAATAATTATTCTTCTTTTTATGGTGTGACCCTTTAGGTTCTCCATATTAAACCGGTTGTGAATAAATCAATTAGGACAATTCTAATCTTATTTAAATAAATAAATTAAACTAATAATCTATTTAAATAAATAACATTTATTCTACAATAGGGATAAGCCTCCCTAGCGATCAACGACTTTCCAGATAATATAGATTTTAACATTAATCATAAAAGAACCTGTGAGTTAATAGTTATCACACAATTCAATCCTTCCACTATACAATGTCCTAATTAAATATAAGACATGGATTTACTGTCAAGTCTTAATTTATTTAATCATATGTATTTCAATTAAAAAACACACAACTCCAAATAATGCAAATTAGAAACCTCTTTCTAATTTCATTATACTTTGGCCAAGGATTCCTGGGTTGTCATTTAACGAATCACATAGGACATATCTCCTTTTTTACTAGAGGTGGTAGATTCTTTATTGATCATACATTATCTCTATATGCAACTCATTATACCCAAGCATACCTTATATATGCCTTAAAAGGCCTTAAGGAATAAGTCAAAGTATAATTTGTTACATACAAGATACTATGATGATCTCAAGTCCAAGGATCACTTGTACTACTATCACATTAGGAATTCCTATTGACAGACGAGTAAAACTCCATTAGGTATTCTATAGCGAGTCACGTTCAGTGAACATATTGTCCAATAAGCACCTACATACTTGCTTTAGTGTCTCCACACAAATGATCATGAGATCAACCATCCTCATCCAATGAGCAGGCAACATATGTACTAATCTATCCGGATTTACTAATTTCCTTTTTAGTAATCCCATGATTACGAACTATTTTAGTTTTTAAGCTTTTTAAGAATTTAGATCTCATTAGCGTGATTAACATCATGATTCTAAAAGCATTGCTTAAAACTATGGGTTATTTACATATTATAAAAATAGCACTATGTAGTTAATTAAATGCCTTAAATAAATAAATATTTTATTAATAAATAAATAAGATTGTTTACAAAGTTTGTGCTTTATCATCATGCATAATTGGCTTGTATGCACACTACTATTAATCTCCCACTTGCACTAAAGCAAATCGCCATGGTATCTCATACCATTTTTCTCTAAGTGACGATCAAACTGCTGTTATATTAAAGCTTTAGTAAATGGATCTGCAATATTATCTTGAGAGACTACACGCTCTAAGCTGACGTCTCCTCTTTCAATAATTTCTTTAATCAAACTGCCGCAACACATGTTTTAGATTCAAGATGAGACTTAGGAACTATTCCTAGTTCTGTAATAAACTTTTCATCCGAAACATCAACTTGCAGCTTCACTTACAGTTATATGCTTTGTCTTTGTCATTAACCCAGCAACCTTTTGCTGTTTGGAACCTTTCCAATTCACTGCACCATCTTTCAAGGTAACGACTTATCCTAAAGTGGATTTGCAATCGTCTTGATCAGTCTGAAAACTTGAGTCTGTTTAGTCCTCTACTTTAATTCAGATCCATCATGTGTCATGATGACATCCTTAGTGTCAATTAAGTACTTTGAGATGTTTATCACTGTCTCACAGTGATCTTCTCCAGAATATGACTAATCAACATCAAGTCTTGTATATTTTATTGCATACATGATAGTAACTTATGCGATCTCTCTTTTACTGAGGACAATTTTAGAGAGATACACTCCATGGCTCATCATCATGAGGCACCTTTTGGAGTTTGCCATGCTAAACGCCTTTAGCATCTAATGAATATAAGTTTCCTTGGGTTATGCCGAACATCCTTTTAAATCTATTAATACAGATTTATATCCCCAATGCGGGATGTTCTACCCAAATCATTCATGGAGGAATGTTTAGACAACTTTATTTTGATCAATTTTAGCATAGGAATTTCATTCTCTATCAGTAATATATCATCAATATATAATACATGGAATGAAACAGCACTCCCACTAACCTTCTTGTACACACATGGTTCATCCTCGTTTTTGATAAAATCAAACTCTTTGATTGTCTTATCAAAACGAATGTTCCATCTACGAGAATCTTGCTTTAATCCATGAATGGATTGTTGTAGCTCATATACATGATTTGCTTCAACCACTGAAACAAAAAATCATCTGGATGTATCATACATACATTCTCCTCTAATAATGTATATTTGAGGAAGGGCGTCTCCACCTCCATTTTGCCAGATTAAGTAAAATAAGCTGCAATCGCAAGAAAAATCCAAATGGACTTGAGCATAGCTTCAAAATCCATTTTAAATTTTATGGTCATCTACCATTTCTCTAAGTCTTTATTACTCATAGCCTGTTCTGAATTCAATGGATCATCATCGTCCATGATGTGTATCTCATCGTCATCCTCTATGACGAATCCATACCTTTTAGGTATCTTCGATACTTTTCCAGATTTACGAATAGGGTGTTGTACATTAGGTGTTTCTACTTGGACAGGTTCATCCACTTGATCTGTAGTGGTTTGTAGTTCTTGAATTTCTTCAAGATCAATTTTTCTCCTACTAGCCCCTTCAAGGATAAACTCCTTTTCTAAGAAGGCAGTGTGTTTCGCAACAAACACCTTTTACTCAGTAGGATTATAGAAATATTATCCCAAACTTTCTTTAGGATATTTCACAAACGTGCACTTATCAAATCTTGTCCCTAGCTTATCATTTTGAAACTTTTTCACATAAGCTGGACATCCCCAGATCTTAACATGCTTAAGACCAGGTTTTCTCCCTGTCCACATCTCATATGGAGTCTTGGGAACGGATTTCGAGGGGACCTTATTTAGTAGATATGAGTCATTTCTAGGGCATGTGTAAGAACCCGAATTTTTAGATATTATTAAATAAGGATTTAATAAATAAAATTCTTAAACTGTGAGATGGGTTCGAATAAGAGTATATATATGTGATATGAGGTATGTGGTATTATATTACATAGGGTAATATGGACTATGTAATATGTGTTTTTTTTTCTGATTTATAAATATATTATTAATATATATTTGTTATTTATTTTGGAGACGATTCAATTGAGGTAAAGGAAGTGGATAAGATTTCTTATCGATATTAAATAATTTATAGAATTATTTTATCATAGTAAGTTGGTGACATTAAATATCCTTAATGTATAATCACCATATTCTTGTGTATGTGTATTAATAACTAGTATATTTATAATATAGGTTATTAATAGCACTTAAGCTATCCGTGAATAAGTTTGGATAGTAAAGCATGAGTTAGTTAAGAAATTAACTAATAAGAATAAATATTAGTTAATTTAAGTTGGGAGTTATATTATGGAATAATATAATGAGAGTATTGAACCTTAATTAACTATAATAATATAGTACAATATTTAATTTACTTAAGTAAAAGAGTGAATTAATATGTGTGTTGAATATGTAATTATAGTTGATACTTTTTATATATATTACTTAGAGTGGTAATATGTGAGAAAGTCTAATGTGCGAATAACGTTAAATATATATATATATATATATATATATATATATATATATATATATATATATATATATATATATATATATATATACACACGTTATTAAAAGAGGATGGAAATCATTATATTTTAAATAAAGATTTAATATTTGAAGAAGTTGTTTTGGGGAATAATTTATAGAAAAGAAAGAGAAATAATTATTTTATATTTCTAATAAAGGGTATTAAAATAATTTTTAATGTTGAATTATTTTAATAAAAGGAGGAAATATTATTTTTGAATAGTAATATTACCTTATATATTTTGTATAAGGTGTAATTGATTAATATTATAGATATATTACATATTTGCTATATGTAAATAAATTGATGGAAATAATTTATTATAATAGAAAATAAACCTATTATCTATATTATACATGTGTTGTACATGTAATTACATTTAAAAGATAATATATTAAGAATAATATCTTGAGACAATAAGTAAATTATTTTCTAATAATGAATGTCTTTATTTGGATAAAACATAATATTTTATGTTATGGTAAAATACATAATTTTTAATGTATTTTCAAGAGAGATAAGTAATACTAAGTTATTTTAATGTATTAAATAACTTAAGTTATTATTTTATCGTGGATGTTATCATTTAAATAATCTATAGAGTATATATTAATACTTAATTGAAGTAGTTTAGCATTTTAATAGCTTGAGTTATTATATTACCGTGAAGGTTATATAGAATATTGGAATATTTTCATTCACGATATATTGTGACTTAATAGTTCTAAGTAAATTAAACATGTGGTGGACAAGTAGTGTGATGGAAATGAATAAATATTGAGAGTAAGTATAAGCTTAATGTAAGCTTGTGAGAGATGCCTTGTGTGGCACGATAATAGATTCGGTATTGAATTGATTAATTCAAGGATGGAAGAATTATTAATTAAACAATTAATCTATATAAATTGTTATTATAGTATGTGGATTTATTATTATGGCTAGTGATAGTATAATAATAAGGAAATCGATTATAAGTATAATCGGATTTGTAATTATTAAGTTGATAAGGAATGAGATATACTGTCTTATTATATTAATTATTGTTATGGACAAAATACTATTATCAATTAATTATGTGATAATATGTTGATTAATTATTATTTTGAAAAAATAGTAAATCAATGAGCGAAGGATTTATAAATATAATAAGATTATATTTAATCGATTAATTATTTCAAACAAGCATGCGATAATTAAACCGTTAATATATGTTAGCTAACTATATATTATACATATAGTACAAGGTGACTATACTATATATATGTAGAAATCATGCATTAAGATTGATTAAATTGTGAATGCTACATGAATATATCATGTGGTTATGTGACAAATTATACGTAAGTATACAGTAAAATAATACATCATGAATGTATAGAGTAAACAATTATAATGGATGATTACTTCAATATATAATTGAATAATGTAATGTGAGGATATCCGGTTAAATTATATCGGTAAGAAAATGTACATGGATTATATGTGATGTATATCTATGTGTAACTTTACTTGATGCATTGTAATTAGAAATTTCATTTGTAATTTATTTATAACTTAAGTTATAGGAAATAAAATCTGTGTACATGATGTGTAATGTATACATATAAAGTGTGGTATACAATATATATGACACTAGTATGTTAAAAGCAAGTTGCTGAGATTTAGTAGCATTGTCCCATTACAAGAGCCCATTTCATTCTTCACGTGGGAACTCATGAAGGCTACTATACTACTCCCATATTCATCAAACTCAGCAAACATAGGTAATGATCATATGGGGAGTGGCTCCAATAGTGATTCTCAACCACTCTTGCTTGCCCAATGAACTTCTCTTCCTCCCTTTGGATTAAATTGTTGGACAAAGCTATAATTTAGGTAATAATTTCTCTATATATAGAGACTCTTTCTTCTTAAATTAAGTTGCTAGGATTCTTGTTAAGTTTCAATATAGAGAGTGAGTATGATTGAAGGAACTTCATTTCAAGCGTTAGCAGAGGTATAAATCTCCAACTGTGTTCATAAGTTGATTTTTGAAGAATTCTTATAATTTCATAAACTTTTTGATTGGTTAGCTTGATAGTTAGTAGCTATGTAATTACTAAGTATATGTTCTTGTTCATAAGTGTTGTAGATTGTTAGAACTATTTTATGGCTGGAACATGAACGAAGTTCGTAATTAATTTGTGAGATGGGTTTGTAACTGCCGAGCAGAAGCCTGCTCTGTTTCTGGCCGGCCACCTGCGCAGCTGCGCCAGTTTTGTACTGGCCAGCGGCGCAGCTGCGCCGGTACCAGACTTGTGTTGGCCAAGGCCCTGCGCAGCTGCGCCAGTTTTGAATTGGGGAGCTGCGCAGCTGCGCCGGTACCAAATTCTGGTTTTGGTTTCTGTTTCAGTTCTGTTAAGTGTTAGCATGTGGCCTCACTTGGAACAAGCATGTGAACATGATTAAACTATAGATATTAGTACATTACACGACATAAGCATGAATAATATTGATAGTGTACAAGATTGACGAAAAACTTATGAATTTGAAATGAAACTTATGGTTTCGGTTGTGAACTTAGAGACATGTAATATATATATATATATATATATATATATATATATATATTCTGACTTTTGGGACACATTAGTATGGTTTAAGAATGCATGAAAGGCATGATGATTTGCGTACATATGTTTCATAATATAACATAAGCATGCATACTTCACTAGTGCACATTTCTAACGAAAGTGTAAGTTTTGAAAACAAACTTTGACACGTATGTAACATATCCATATTCTGATTTTGCAAGCACGTTTACATGGCCTTGAAATACATGACAAACATGTTAACATATGTATATATATAACATGAACATGTTAAGCCTTGTTAGTAAACTTTACTAATGAAAGTATAAGTTTTGAACATGTACCTTGACATATTACCTTGAGGTTTGGATTCCGATAATTATGAACATGTTTGATAGTACACTTGGACTCTCTCATGTATCATGCATGTATTTACACCATGACTATATGTCGTGCAACCAAGTTTAGCATAAACGAAGCATGTTTTCAAACTAATAACTATAATAGTTACATGTATGAAATATGAATATTCATGAACATGCCCAATATGAGTTACATGAATACTTTATGTGTTTAAAGAGCTAGCATGATGAAGTTTGAGATGTTCATGACCTCAAGTGACCTTAAATTGTTGAAATGTTGACTTAGGACCTATATCATTAAAGATTGAACTTAGAAAGGTTAGACAATCATGGGAGTTCCTTTTAATAGGTATACATGCTATGTAAGATCATATGTTAATACTTGAATCCAATTTCGACGGTTAATAAAGTATATTTGCTTTGTTATGGTCTTATGTGTTAGTAATGATATATGAGAATGATTAACTCGAAAAATGGATTACACTGGCTATATGTAAATAGATTAGTGGTAGACGGGCATGTGTATGTGAAGCATGGTAGTAAGTACATATGGTTAAAGTATACTTATACGTTCATAGTTATTCTAAGAATACGATAAGAAAGTGAAACGAAGGTTCTAAGAACCAAGTTAGACAACAATATAACCTGTATTATTACATTGAGAATGTGTGGATACACATAACTAATGAGTGTGATCTCTATGGTTAATATAACTGTGTAGGATTACACGAAGTGCAGATATTCTTAAGCAGTTAAGTCGTAGTTGTTAAACTACGAATCAGGCAAGTCTTTCAGTTCCTATTTGATATATGAATTCAATAACTGTTAGTTGAATTATATTATGCTGTGATAATGTGAACTTATATATGAACTGTATATAAGATATAAATGAGATTAAAAATTGATCTTTGATGATATACTTGTTATGTGAAAAGTAACATGCGTAGTAAATATAAATTGTTTATAAATGCATGAACTGAGTATGATGTTGTATGCTATGTGATGCTTGAAAACTGTCAGAATTGCTGAGCTGTCGAGCTCTGTGACGCCCCCAAATCCGTGTAACATCGATTACAGGACATGGTGCTCACGATACAGCATACATCATTATCTATCTAAGTAAACTCCAATAATAATAATAATAATAATATAACTATTACGTACTTACTCAAAATAAAATCCCAAGTCTTTACAACCTTTAATAAACCACAACTTAAACTTAGCGTTTATCGCTACATTACATCATATGCGAAAATATAAACTTATTACATAAGGTAACTAGCATCATTTCATCTTAGACTTCCCCTTGTCCTTGCCCGAGCCCTCAGCCTTCTCATCCTTAACTGAAAGGTTTAAGCAAGAATGAACACAAGTTGCCCAGCAAGTATATAAAGTAGTTTGAAAACATACATCAGGAGTAGAAACATCTGAATAGCCATAACAGTTGAAAGAATTATCAAGTGTTAAACAGGAATATCAAGAATAAGAGTTTAAGAATTCTCGATATCATACTAAGGGGTGTAAAATACCCTGAACGTTACTTTGTTTCATCGAAAAACCATCAGACGGTTTAACAATCAATTAGATTGCAAACGGTCTCTGCAAGTACTCCAGGTGATCAGCCTATTGTACCTTACATTGTGTACAAGTATAAAGTTTAAACTGCATAAGCATAAATGGGACTATATGCCCGACATCTGTTTGCCTGTTTATTCGGGTTGTTCATCTTAGTATTCATGCGAGACCGCACCAAAACAATTTGGATTGGTAAACTTTAAATAGCTTCAAAAGATTTGAACTAAATCATTTGCCATCAACAATCTTTAGCTGCACAAAAAATAGAAAGCATACTTGGAAACAGTTCTTTTAAATCGATAGAACTTTACAGCATAGCAGTTGAATTAATAACTGAATAAACAGCAATAAAACTTGCAAGACAATTGAAGTTGTAGAATTTTACGTCAAAGGAACTTGCATGAATATTTAAATAATCACAAGTCCGAACTTACCCTCGCTGAAATCAAATGAACAAGGATTTATTAATTTCTCAATGAAAAATAGGGTGAAACTTGCCTGATATGTCTGCTATTGTTAAGCTAGCAATTAACCTTCACGTAACCTAATAATATATATCACGTTAAACCAGTTAGTTCTCGAATTCTAATTCGAAAGAAAACGTTTTTCGTTTACTTTAATAAGTTTATTAACGAACATGTATATTTAACATACACTTTAATTACATAACCATGTTGTATATAATAGGTCCAGGGGTTCAGTATAAGAATATGGGAAAAATAAGTTTTTAAAATTTTTCCTGCCCGACCCGACCTGACCCGGATCAGATCCTACCCGGACAGACCCGGATCGGCACAGCTGCGCAGGCACAAGCCTGATGAGCGGCGCAGCTGCGCTGCTCTTCGTTGCCCAGAAAATTTTTGCAGCTTTGAACAGCCCACTTTGTGAATTGATTCTGACCAAACCATGCATGATATGACTCTGACCTTTTGACACAACATACTCCATATAGCATAGTATTTTACAAAAATATCACATTCCAGAAAACAGCAAGTTAAGACCACGAACCGACTGCCTTGAAAAGCGTGCCAGAACATATTACAATGGATTTTGTTGTTGGCCTTCCGACGACCCAGAAAGGCTAATGACGCAGTATGGGTTATCGTCGACCGATTAACGAAATCCGCACACTTTCTTCCGATCAAAATCAGATTTAACCTAGAACAATTGGCGAAGTTATATGTAAAAGAGATTGTTTCGAGGCACGGGGTGTCAGTGTCAATTATTTCTGACCGTGATCCGCGCTTCACATCAAATTTCTGGAAGCGACTACAAGAATGCATGGGAACACAGTTGAGGATGAGCACCGCTTATCACCCTCAGACTGACGGGCAAAGTGAAAGAACGATCCAAACATTAGAGGATATGCTTAGAGCATGCATAATGGATTTTAAAGGCAATTGGGATGATCATTTGCCGCTTGTAGAATTTGGTTATAATAATAGTTACCACGCTAGTATTGGTATGCCGCCTTACGAAGCGTTGTACGGTAGAAAGTGCAGAACTCCACTGTACTGGGATGAAGTTGGTGAAAGACAATTGCTAGGACCAGAGTTAGTCCAACAAACGGCAGAAATAGTTAAAGTAATTCGGACAAGATTAGTAGCGGCTCAGGATAGGCAGAAGAAATACGCCGATCCACACCGCAAGAATGTAGAGTTTGAATCGGGTAGTTTTGTATTTTTGAAGGTCTCTCCTTGGAAGGGAAAGATCAGATTTGGTAAGAAGGGAAAATTGAGCCCAAGGTGCATTGGACCCTTTGAGGTACTCCGAAGAATTGGAGAAGTAGCCTATGAGGTAGCTTTACCTCCGGCACTGGAGCATGTCCACAACGTTTTCCATGTGTCGGTATTACGATGTTATAAACCCGATTACAAACATGTGATAGAATATGAACCCCTACAATTTGAGAAAGATTTATCATACCAAGAAGTTTCTGTTCAGATAGTTGACAGGAAAGAGCAAGTTCTCAGGAACAAAGTAATACCTTCTGTTAAGGTAATTTGGAGGAACCATAACGCTGAAGAAGCTACGTGGGAACTCGAAGAGAATATGATGAATAATTATCCACACTTATTTTTTTGAATAGGTGAACGTGATTCTGAGGACAGAATCCTTTTAAGGGGGGAAAGATGTGACGAACGGGAATTTTGTAAAGATATTTGAATATTTATTAAAATAAATAAATATTTTTAATGATTTAATTATTGAGTTAAATAATTAATTCATGAATTTGTGGTAGATTAATTTAATTATATGTGTTACATTAATTAAATTAATGTGTAGTGATTTAATAGTTCAAAGTTGCTTGAATATTTATAATGGGACGAAATTATTAAATCGAACCGTGATTCTAAGGACAGAATCCTTTTAAGGGGGGAAAGATGTAACGAACGAGAATTTTATAAAGATATTTGAATATTTATTGAAATAAATAAATATTTTTAATGATTTAATTATTGAGTTAAATAATTAATTCATGAATTTGTGGTAGATTAATTTAATTATATGTGTTACATTAATTAAATTAATGTGTAGTGATTTAATAGTTCAAAGTATTTAATTAATTAAGTTTATTTGATTAATTGAATTAATTAAATAAGCATATGTTACTTTAATTAATTTAATAATTAAATAAAAAAATTAGTGAATTAACATAATTAATAAATAAAAATATTAATTATGTGACAATATAATTTAATGTAAAATTTATTATATTTTATTTAATTGATTTAAATAAAATTGATTGATTAATTAAAGTGTTACAATTAACTATATACTAAACTAGTTAATTAAAATAAATGAAAAAGGAATTAAGGGTGTAGCCAAACAAGGCCTTAATAGGAGTTAGTCCGTTTGTTATACAACGGATATATTATATATACGTATATTATCCTGTTAAACGGAATTGTTTTCATTTTGTTCAAAGTCAGAGAAAGAAATAAAAAAACTTAGAAATCTTCAGAGAGAAGAAGAAGAAGAGAGAAAGAGGTTTGAGGAATCCTGAGTATTGTATTAGATTTATCTTCATACTAACAAAAGGTAATCTTCCTTTTGAAGTTTTTAAAAGTTATATTTTTTTCAAAGTCTTCATTTACGTATTTGAGTTTTCTGTGAAAATTGGGTTTCCCAATTGGGTTACGATATGGCTTTATCTATATGGGTATGGAATCATAACGTGTTTTCTAACATATAATCATGTTTTAAAGGATCAATTTTATATAATCTGGCCTTAATTGGGGTTTTCAAATATTTACAGAGTTTTTATACGTCTTTATAAAAACTATCTGTTAAGAATTATTTTGAAAAATTAAACCAAGATATGTTTATATATGTAATCATATATGTTGGTATTATGTGTTAGATCATGTATCCATGATTTACACTGACCACACCAAATAACTTTGTTAATAAATGGGTTTTATGAAATTACAGAGTATTGAATATGAGTGAATAACCCATATGGGTTAAATTAATGATTAAATCATATGTTTATATTTAAATTGATACATGAATATGATTGTATATGTTAAAACAAAGAAAATGGAATTGAAATAAATGAATTCGGTGTAGTAACGAATCCGTAAGGAGATTTTTTTTATGTTTTTCATTAAACTCTTGAAAGTTTTGAAGAACAGTGAAAATTAATATGTTAATTTATGTAATTACATGACTTGGAATGTTAAGAATATGTTATAAGTGATATATAATGTTCCTGTGAAGTTTATACTTCATGGGTAACATTATAAATCAGTATAATGATGTGAATTGGGAGAAAATGGGAGAAAATCTGTGTTCGTTCGCGAACTTCAGATTTTGAAATTTTCGCAGCCGCGCGGCCGCGCCGGCTGCAAGGCAAAATGGCGCGCGGCCGCGCCTGTCCGAAAATTTTGAAAAAAATTGCTAAGTGTTTGAAAATTTTGAAATGTGTTTTGAGTCTAATGAACATGAACACATGTTGTATAAATATAATAAAATATTGATATGAGTTTAATAATTTATGTTATGTAATTAATTAATAAATTAATTACGTGACTTAAACTATTATTTGTAAAGGTTAAATAATGTGTTATAAACATTAAGACATTATTTTAAATCTAATTAACATGTAGACATGTTATATATGTAATGGGTTATTAATACAAGTTAATAACTTAAGTTACGTGATTAATTAACAAGTTAATTAATCAACGTAAACCATTATTTGAAAACTTAATAATGAGTTTGAAGAATGCTATTGTAAATCAATAATCATATCGAACCTGTGATTAATTGATATTGTAAATGTGTGATAGGTAAGAGTAATTAAAGAAGTGAGTAATAACTGTAGCTTGCGCACGAGGCAAGTTTTCTATCCCTAACTTATTATTATTGTTTGGCAAGTTTCATAAACTAAACTCTTTTAATTAAGCAATTGCTATGCTTAATTACTATTGTTGAGAAAATTCTTACTCTTGAATATCCAAGTTTAGAATTTCACATGAGATGCCATGATTCTTTTAAAAGTATCATTTAAGTGTACAATACTTATTCGATTGTATACCTTGAGAAGTTAATATTCAATATGAATATCATTTATTGAATTATCCAAACCAACTTTATTTGGTACGGATTCTGATGTCAAATTGAGATGAACAACCCTAATGTAGGGGATTAATGAAGATGCTTTAAGCGTTAAGATAATGTGCACAGTATCAGTACGAAGGGCTGATCTCCCTAAGTACGAGAAGTAAAGTCTATAGTCTTATGACTGTTAAAGGTTGGAAAGGTTAATATACTTGACAACCTAAGACTCGGTTCAAAGTCTTAATGACCCTCAGAAGTAATTTGACTCTTGATTAATATTCTTGATTCAAAAGTTGAGAAGTAATTTGACTCTTGATTAATATTCTTGATTCAAATGTTGAGCTTTCTGTTATTCAGAATTCTTTCACTCGCATGTTATTATTCTGTCATATTTTTATACTTGCGGGCATCCGTGCTCACTCTTGCATAATAACATTGCAGCTAATAATGAACGAAGTGATGTACCTTCTAGTAGCAAGGGCAAAGGAAAAGCTAACAAGTGATGAAGATTTGTGTTGTCATGAATAATGTTAAAGTTTAAGATTTATGTGTGATGATTTAAGACTTATTTATTTACGTTTCCGCAACAGATATTTAAGGTTAAGTATAACCTGGGATTTATGATGTATTTTTATTTCAGATGATGTAAGATGATGATTTATTTATCTAATAAATGAATTTCATTATTTATGGGTAGATAGTTGTATGATATTGGAACAGTGAACACCAAATCCTGTAGAAATTAAGATACCGGATTTGGGGGTGTCACAAGTTGGTATCAAAGCCGTAGGTTATGAACCTTAGGTGGGGGGAAAACCTTAGGATAGTAGCCTTCATGAAGATAGTAATGACAACTCTGATTTGAGTTCTAAGAAAGATAATAAAATTACCTTATGTGCTATGTGCTTATGTGTTCATACTTGTTAGAGTATTGATTAACATCACGTAAAAACTAAGACTTAAAAATTATTTTGTCAGGATGTCAGATACTGGAGGAGCTAGTCAGCCCAGGGATGTTGTACCCCTAGAGACTAGAGATGAGGAGCCCCGGGACATACACACTGTCTGGGAGCAGTTAGTACAGCCAGAGCCATCTCCTGTGATTCCAGATTTTGGTCAGGAGCATGAGCCAGAGATTTACTCAGAGGAGGACCCTGAGGAGGTTGAGATCCCGGCTGAGGCAGCCGAGGAGGAGGAAGAAAAAGACCCTGAAGAAGAAGAGGAGGAGGAAGATCTTGAGGAGTTCCCACCGAACTCTGTCAGTGCTGATATGTATGATTTATTATATGATCGCAACGTAGAGTTACGAGATACAATTCAGGAGTTGAGGGAGCAGTCAGTTGCTCAGGGTGGTGAGATTGAGACACTCCACACCCGTCTTGGCAATGTGGAGTGGGATTTGGTTCATGAGAAGGGCCAAACTGAGCAGAAGACAGAGGAGATAGAAAAGTTAAAGAATGAGTTGAAAGAGAAATCTGAAAGACTCGCCATAGTGGAAGAAGCTTGGGTGAGAAATGCACGACGTGCAGATCTGGCAGAGGATGATGCGCGTGCGAAGAGAGTTAAGGTTGCAGAGACGTGCTACACGTTTCTGAGGGCAATGGATGAGGCCCAGGACCGAGTTATGAGATATCCAATTTAGTTCGAGGGACTGCCTGGGTATATGTTAGATCGCAGGACTATGTCCCGCATTATAGAGGAGGAACGTAGTGAAGCTGTCCGACGCCTTAGTAGGCCGTGATAGGATAATATGATATTGTTAATGTTTAAATAATCGTAAATAATGTAAATTCCAATGTGATTATAAACAAAGGAATATTGTGATAATGTAAATCCTGTAGAAACTTTATTTCAGGATAGTTGATGTAAATGGCAGAAATGCTATCGTATTGTATTAAAAGCTTTTGGTTTTAATAAAATAATAAAGTTGTTTAAGATGATATGGGTTAAGTGAGTATGTTAAAGTATTTAACATTATGTGATACTCTTTGGACTAGTTAATGTAAATTCCGATGTGATTAAAAACAAAGGAATATTTTGAGAAACTAAATCCTGAAGATTCTTTATCTTGGGATAGTTGAAGTAAATGGCAGAGATGCTATAGTACTATGTTTAAAACTTTTGATTTAAATAAAATATCAAAGGTTATTTGAAAAGAAAAGAGTTAAAGTGGTTATGTTAAATATTTGAGTTAATTCTTAAATATTTAAGTGATTTAATAAAGATCTAATGAGCAAATATTCTTAACAGAAATATGCCGCCAAGAAGGAGATAAAATCGTCGACAAGCCCAAGAGGGGTCAACCAATAACAACAATGATGCCAATGCGAACCCCGTTCAGCAGTTGGTAAATCTGTTGGCTGGAACGATGAACAATCAGCCTCAAGCTCCACCAAACACCTCATTTAAAGACTTTAAGGCAGTGGGACTGCCAGATTTTAAGGGTTCCACGAACCCGATAGAAGCTCAGACTTGGGTTATGGAAATGGAGAAAATTTTTGAGGTCGCCCGTGTTAGGGAGGACCAGAAGACCGCCTACGCGACATTTATGTTAAAATCAGAAGCCAGCTACTGGTGGCAGGCAAATAAGATCAGGGGAGGAGAAGGTGTAATAACCTGGGAAAGGTTTAAAGAAATGTTTTTCGAGATGTATTTCCCGACCAGCTCCCAGAATCAAATGGAGGTGCAGTTTCTGGAGTTGAAGCAGGGGAATATGTCTGTGCCCGACTACGCGGCAAAGTTTAACGAATTGTCTAGGTTTGCCCAATATCAGGTGCATACTGACGAAAGAAAGGCTAGGCATTTTGAACAGGGACTGAAACCCTGGTTGTATAGCAAGGTGTCGATGTTTCAATTGAACACTTTTGCTGGAGTTCTGGAGAAGGCAATTCTCGCTGAAGGTGGAAGCGAAGCGGTGTCTAAGTACAATCAGGATCAAAAGAAGAAGAAGAATGATAGTGAAGAAAACAATAAGGCTAGTGGCAACCACACAGGGGGAATTAATAATCATAAACAAAAATGGAATGACAACCCGTCGTCTGTAAGTCAGCAAGGTAGTCAGAAGAAAAAGTTAGAACCATGCCCAACCTGTGGGAAGACTCACTTGGGAGTCTGCATGAAAAGAAAAAGAGTTTGTTACAACTGTGGTCTGGAAGGCCACATAGCACCTAACTGCCCTAACCCTAAGAAGGTCGCCTGCTACACATGTGGGTCAAAGGATCACTTGGCTAGAGACTGTCCAAAGAAGGCATCTGGAGGGGCAGGGTCAGGTGGACATAAAGGAAATAATAGTGGAATTCCTCTTACCATTATCGGACCGACTTCGACAAACCGACCAACTGCAAGGACATTTAACATGACCGTACAAGACGCTGTGCAGTCTCGTGATGTGGTGTCAGGTATCATTCCGATCAATAAAGTCAATGCTTATGTTTTATTTGATTCGGGTGCTACTTGTTCATTTATATCCGATGACTTTGTAAAGAATTTAGAATCGCTTAAAGATGAATTAGAAATCCCTATGAACATAGAGATTGCGAACAAGGAAGTAATTCCTGTTAAGTATATACACAAGAACTGTAGAGTGGATATTAAGGATAACGTTATGAATGTAGATCTTATCCCGATTAAACTTGGGGAATTTGACGTTATCCTGGGAATGGATTGGCTATTCAATTATAGAGCCATAATTGATTGCCAGAAGAAATGTATTAACCTTATGACTCCATCAAAGGTTGTGTTTTATGGCAGCAAATCGCCTAGACAAGCGAGTTGTCTGACGATGATGCAGGCCAGGAAGTTATTAAGACAAGGCTGTGTGGGGTATTTAGCCTACATAGTCGATAGTCGTAAAGAGAATTCAAAGTTAGAAGAAATACCAATCGTAAGAGACTTCGTGGATGTTTTCCCGGATGATCTGCCAGGACTTCCGCCTGACAGGGAAGTAGATTTTGTTATCGATTTGGTGCCAGGAACGGCTCCAATATCGAATGCACCGTACCGGATGGCTCCGGTAGAAATGAAGGAATTGATGGTACAGCTACAAGAGCTGTTGGACAAGAAATATATTCAACCGAGCGTATCACCGTGGGGAGCGCCGGTATTATTTGTTAAGAAGAAGGATGGAACGATGCGACTCTGCATTGACTATAGAGAATTGAACAAGGTTACCATTAAGAATAGGTATCCGTTGCCAAGGATTGATGATCTGTTTGATCAATTAAAAGGAGCGAGATATTTCTCGAAGATAGACCTGAGAAGTGGTTATCATCAGTTGAAGGTGAGGCCCGAAGATGTCCCAAAGACAGCGTTTAGGACACGATATGGTCACTACGAATTTTTGGTTATGTCATTTGGTCTAACAAATGCGCCTGCAGCATTTATGGGCCTAATGAATGGAGTGTTCAAGCCGTTTCTGGACAAATTCGTAGTGGTTTTTATTGATGATATATTGGTCTATTCTAAGACCAAGGAAAAACATGTTGAGCATTTGAAGTTGACGTTAGAAGTATTAAGAAGAGAGAAGTTGTATGCCAAATTCTCAAAGTGTGAATTCTGGATTGAAAGGGTGCAATTTCTCTAACATGTGATCGATAAGGACGGAATTTCGGTGGATCCCTCCAAAGTCGAAGTGGTGATGAAGTGGTGATGAGTTGTAAACGTTTATACAGAAATTTGTGTAGAGCGAATCAGAATATAGTGTGATTCAAGGATATGTAATTGATTCAAAGTTATGAAATCAATAAGAAGAATTTATTCAAAGGATATTGAAAAGTTTAAATTATTTCGCATTTTAGTAACATCGAATATGATGTAAAGACGAGATCTTAGATATAAATAGAATTTATATTCTAAATTGTAATAAACAAAGTTGTATTCTTTTACTAATGATTAAAAGATGTAATAGTTTGACGATAGTAGTATCGTGACTGCACCGAATTCGAGGTTTCGAAGTAACGTGGATTTGGGGGCGTCACAGGTTGGTATCAAAGCTGTAGGTTATAAACCTTAGGTAAGTGTACCTTAGAGTATAACCTGAGAGAGGGAAAGATAAAGATTAAAATATATCTAAATGAAGATTCAAAGAAGAATCTCGAAATATCTAGAGAATGAGAATCAGGAGTTTCCTAACTCCGGTAATGAAAATTTTAAGACGATGTCTATAAGATGTATATGACAAAGATAGTGAGAATAAACTCAGATGGAGTTTGGTTGATAATAGGGAAAGAACCCTAAGGTAAACTGATGATCACAACGTGATCAGATTGAACTGTGAAATGATAGATAGTCTGTAACGACTAAGTATGTATAGCTTGATGCTATAAGTGAATTTACTATGAAAAGTACGAGATGAACTCATGAGGAGTTGTATGTGATGAAATATAGAAAGCTCGTAACAAGCAAGTAATAGAGTAAGATAGAGTTAAGTGTTGGACTTCCATTGAGGACTCATGTGATGGCTTAGTTGTACAAACTTTTGTATGGGCAGAGGTTTTGTGCTTGCACTAAGTGCATCACATTAATAATCGTTGGAATGTTAGTGTCGCGGTATCATTCTACATATGGTGGAAAGGTGATTCTTTTCTCATATTTATTTTGATAGATAGAGATTTCTAAGATATAATTAGATAATATTAAGATTAGGTGCAAATTCTTAAGACTCATGCCTATGACAAGTTCGTGACTCATAATCGTATGGTGGGACCCCTCAGCGAATGGACGATTTTGGTCTGACTAGGATAAGTTCCTCAACCCATATGATTGTGGTAAGTTCTTGAGCTTTCATGATGTGGTAAGTTGGTGAACTGTACTGAGAATAGATATATCATATAAGAGTTTTGGAATAGTGAGCATTGATGGTGGTAAGAGATTGAAGTGATGGAGAAATTGGATTTTTCCTAAATCTTCTAGCTACGCTAGATTTTCAAAATTTATTGACTTTGTGCTAGTGTTCGCACTTCGATTTTCTTGAGAAAAACATTGGGTTGGGTGACTGAACCAATGAGTTTTTAAAAAAAATACCATTATTCGTATGTCTAAGCTATTCGTTTTGGCCAAGACAAAAATAATTTGAAAATCTTTCAAAATGTATTTCGACCATGTGCATCATTTGATATGGTGTAGGATGGTAAAACGATGGAGTCATTAATGCAATCGAACCTAGTGTCGGAAGTGATCGTAAGATCGTCAGCCCATTATGGTATGATGTATTATGGCAAAGTCACAAAATATCGGAATCCTCAACGTACTACTAATCTGGTATGGTATCATGACGTCATAAAAGAATTTTTGATTTTCTTTCGAATTATGAAAAGTTGACTAAATTATTTTGATTGATGTGCGAATTGTTGATGAGAGTCTAAGCTATTTGATTCGGCTAGACGACTGTTGAAAAGAGATTATAGAATTCAAGCATTCTTGTGTATTTATACCAAACCAGATTGCTCTGGTGCGGATTTTGATGTAGAAAAGCTGAGGTGAACAACCCTATAAGGGAACATATTTTCGGGGATAATGGTTCCGAGCGTAACGCATATAGTCGTTACAAAACACTACGTTGCGGCCCAACGTAGTGGTATAATAGGCTGGCCACCTAGAGTACGCGTGGAGGGTGTTTTCAGTCTTTGTGATTGATAAACACTCTGGTTTGCGGTGTGAAAAATTGTGTTGAAGCATTAGTAAACCTAGAGAAAAGTTCACGGTCTTGTGACCCCTCAACATAAATTGGAATCTGAGTTATTCATACTACTTCCCGATTATTGAAAAATCGTGGAAGATTCTTATTCTTCTAAATGATGAATGTAGTAAGTAG
The DNA here is from genome assembly GCA_020205555.1 of Panax stipuleanatus. Taxonomy (NCBI): domain Eukaryota; kingdom Viridiplantae; phylum Streptophyta; class Magnoliopsida; order Apiales; family Araliaceae; genus Panax; species Panax stipuleanatus. Next base: position 65,696 of record JAINUT010000128.1, read on the forward strand.
AATGTTCCTTAGAAAGGAGAAATGGTAGAATGCGATTAAGAAGGTCATAATAATAAAACTTCTGAAGAGAGAATGAATAAAAGTATTCAAGAGAATATATAATAATTGGAAAGGCACCGAGTAGAGGAAGTTTCGGTGATTCCGAGGACGGAATCTTTATAAGGGGGAGAGGATGTAAGAACTAGAATTTTCAGATATTATTAAATAAGGATTTAATAAATAAAATTCTTAAACTGTGAGATGAGTTCGAATAAGAGTATATATATGTGATATGAGGTATGTGGTATTATATTATATAGGGTAATATGGACTATGTAATATATGTTTTTTCTGATTTATAAATATATTATTAATATATATTTGTTATTTATTTTGGAGACGATTCAATTGAGGTAAAGGAAGTGGATAAGATTTCCTATCGATATTAAATAATTTATAGAATTATTTTATCATAGTAAGTTGGTGACATTAAATATCCTTAATGTATAATCACTATATTCTTGTGTATGTGTATTAATAACTAGTATATTTATAATATAGGTTATTAATAGCACTTAAGCTATCCGTGAATAGGTTTGGATAGTTAAGCATGAGTTAGTTAAGAAATTAACTAATAAGAATAAATATTAGTTAATTTAAGTTGGGAGTTATATTATGGAATAATATAATGAGAGTATTGAACCTTAATTAACTATGATGATATAGTACAGTATTTAATTTACTTAAGTAAAGGAGTGAATTAATATGTGTGTTGAATATGTAATTATAGTTGATACTTTTTATATATATTACTTAGAGTGGTAATATGTGAGAAAGTCTAATGTGCGAATAACGTGAAAATATATATATATATATATATATATATATATATATATATACGTTATTAAAAGAGGATGGAAATCATTATATTTTAAATAAAGATTTAATATTTGAAGAAGTTGTTTTGGGGAACAATTTATAAAAAAGAAATAGAAATAATTATTTTATATTTCTAATGTTGAATTATTTTAATAAAAGGAGAAAATGTTATTTTTGAATAGTAATATTACCTTATATATTTTGTATAAGGTGTAATTGATTAATATGATAGATATATTATATATTTGTTATATGTAAATAAATTGATGGAAATAATTTATTATAATAGAAAATAAACCTAATATCTATAAATAATATATGTACATGTGTTGTACATGTAATTACTTTTAATAGATATTATATTAAGAATAATATCTTGAGACAATAAGTAAATTATTTTCTAATAATGAATGTCTTTATTAGGAGAAAACATAATATTTTATGTTATGGCAAAATACATAATTTTTAATGTATTTTCAAGAGAGATAAGTAATACTAAGTTATTTTAATGTATTAAATAACTTAAGTTATTATTTTATCGTGGATGTTATCATTTAAATAATTTATAGAGTATATATTAATACTTAATTGAAGTAGTTTAACATTTTAATAGCTTGAGTTATTATATTACCGTGAAGGTTATATAGAATATTATAATATTTTCATTCACGATATATTGTGACTTAATAGTTCTAAGTAAATTAAACATGTGGTGGACAAGTAGTGTGATGGAAATGAATAAATATTGAGAGTAAGTATAAGCTTAATGTAAGCTTGTGAGAGATGCCTTGTGTGACACGATAATAGATTCGGTAATGAATTGATTAATTCAAGGATGGAAGAATTATTAATTAAACAATTAATCTATATTAATTGTTATTATAGTATGTGGATTTATTATTATGGCTAGTGATAATATAATAATAAGGAAATCGATTATAAGTATAATCGGATTTGTAATTATTAAGTTGATAAGGAATGAGATATACTGTCTTATTATATTAATTATTGTTATGGACAAAATACTATTATCAATTAATTATGTGATAATATGTTGATTAATTATTATTTTGAAAAAATAGTAAATCAATGAGCGAAGGATTTATAAATATAATAAGATTTTATTTAATCGATTAATTATTTCAAACAAGCATGCAATAATTAAACCGTTAATATATGCTAGCTAACTATATATTATACATATAGTACAAGGTGACTACACTATATATATGTAGAAACCATGCATTAAGATTGATTAAATTGTGAATGCTACATGAATATATCATGTGGTTATGTGACGAATTATACGTAAGTATACAGTAAAATAATACATCATGAATGTATAGAGTAAACAATTACAATGGATGATTACTTCAATATATAATTGAATAATGTAATGTGAGGATATCCGGTTAAATTATATCTGTAAGAAAATGTACATGGATTATATGTGATGTATATCTATGTGTAACTTTACTTGATGCATTGTAATTAGAAATTTCATTTGTAATTTATTTATAACTTAAGTTATAGAAAATAAAATCTGTGTACATGATGTGTAATGTATACATATAACCCAAGTGTGGTATACAATATATATGACACTAGTATGTTAAAAGCAAGTTGCTGAGATTTAGTACCTTTGTCCTATTACAAGAGCCCATTTCATTCTTCACGTGGGAACTCATGAAGGCTACTATACTACTCCCATATTCATCAAACTCAGCAAACATAGGCAATGATCATATGGGGAGTGGCTCCAATAGTGATTCTCGACCACTCTTGCTTGCCCAATGAACTTCTCTTCCTCCCTTTGGATTAAATTGTTGGACAAAGCTATAATTTGGGTAATAATTTCTCTATATATAGAGACTCTTTCTTCTCAAATTAAGTTGCTAGGATTCTTGTTAAGTTTCAATATAGAGAGTGAGTATGATTGAAGGAACTTCATTTCAAGCGTTAGCAGAGGTATAAATCTCCAACTGTGTTCATAAGTTGATATTTGAAGAATTCTTATAATTTCATAAACTTCTTGATTGGTTAGCTTGATAGTTAGTAGCTATGTAATTACTAAGTATACGTGCTTGTTCAGAAGTGTTGTAGATTGTTAGAACTATTTTATGGCTGGAACATGAACGAAGTTCGTAATTGATTTGTGAGATGGGTTTGTAACTGCCGAGCAGAAGGCTGCTCTGTTTCTGGCCGGCCACCTGCCCCAGTTTTGTACTGGCCAGCGGCGCAGCTGCGCCGGTACCAGACTTGTGTTAGCCAAGGCCCTGCGCAGCTGCGCCAGTTTTGAACTGGGGAGCTGCGCAGCTGCGCTGATACCAAATTCTGGTTTTGGTTTCTGTTTCAGTTTTGTTAAGTGTTAGCATGTGGCCTTACTTAGAACAAGCATGTGAACATGATTAAACAATAGATATTAATACATTACATGACATAAGCTTGAATAATCTTGATAGTGTACAAGATTGACGAAAAACTTATGATTTTGAAATGAAACTTATGGTTTCGGTTGTGAACTTAGAGACATATGTAATATATATATATTCTGACTTTTGGGACACATTAGTATGGTTTAAGAATGCATGAAAGGCATGATGATTTGCGTACATATGTTTCATAATGTAACATGAGCATGCATACTTCACTAGTGCACATTTCTAACGAAAGTGTAAGTTTTGAAAATAAACTTTGACACGTATGTACCATATCCATATTCTGATTTTGCAAGCACGTTTTCATGGCCTTGAAATACATGACGAACATGTTAACATATGTATATATATAACATGAACATGTTAAGCCTTGTTAGTAAACTTTACTAATGAAAGTATAAGTTTTGAACATGTACCTTGACATATTACCTTGAGGTTTGGATTCCGATAATTATGAACATGTTTGATAGTACACTTGGACTCTCTCATGTATCATGCATGTATATACACCATGACTACATGTCGTGCAACCAAGTTTAGCATAAACGAAGCATGTTTTCAAACTAATAACTATAATAGTTACATGTATGAAATATGAATTTTCATGAACATGCCCAATATGAGTTACATGAATACTTTATGTGTTTAAAGAGCTAGCATGATGAACTTTGAGATATTCATGACCTCAAGTGGCCTTAAATTGTTAAAATGTTGACTTAGGACCTATATCATAAAAGATTGAACTTAGAAAGGTTAGACAATCATGGGAGTGCCTTTTAATAGGTATACATGCTATGTAAGATCATATGTTAATACTTGCATCCAATTTCGACGGTTAATAAAGTATATTTGCTTTGTTATGGTCTTATGTGTTAGTAATGATATATGAGAATGATTAACTCGAAAGATGGATTACACTGGCTATATCTAAATAGATTAGTGGTAGACGGGCATGTGTATGTGAAGCATGGTAGTAAGTACATATGGTTAAAGTATACTTATACGTACATAGTTATTATAAGAATACGATAAGAAAGTGAAACGAAGGTTCTAAGAACCAAGTTAGACAACAATGTAACCTTTATTATTACGTTGAGAATGTGTGGATACACATAACTAATGAGTGTGATCTCTATGGTTAATATAACTGTGTAGGATTACACGAAGTGCAGATATTCTTAAGCAGTTAAGTCGTAGTTGTTAAACTATGAATCAGGCAAGTCTTTCCGTTCCTATTTGATATATGAATTCAATAACTGTTAGTTGAATTATATTATGCTGTGATAATGTGAACTTATATATGAACTGTATATAAGATATAAATGAGATTGAAAATTGATCTTTGATGATATACTTGTTATGTGAAAAGTAACATACGTAGTAAATATAAATTGTTTATAAATGCATGAACTGAGTATGATGTTGTACGCTATGTGATGCATGAAAACTGTCAGAATTGCTGAGTTGTCGAGCTCACTCTTGCAAATAACCACTTTTGCAGGTTAAGGGCTTACGATAAAGACTTCGTGCTTCTTGCTTGATAAAGATAGATAGTATCACAACGGAGAATACTATTTAGATTATCGTTTGAACCCTGTTTAATTTCTAGGAGTGTACTTGAAATATGCTTACGATATTTAATACTTGTTGTAATTTAAAAGATGTACTAGCTAATACATAGAGGATATCAAGTTGAGTTGTAAACGTTTATATAGAAATTTGTGTAGAGCGAATCATAATATAGTGTGATTCAAGGATATTTAATTGATTCAAAGTTATGAAATCAATAAGAAGAATTTATTCAAAGGATATTGAAAAGTTTAAATTATTCCGCATTTTAGTAACATCGAATATGATGTAAAGACGAGATCTTAGATATAAATAGAATTTATATTCTAAATTGTAATAAACAAAGTTGTATTCTTTTACTAATGATTAAAAGATGTAATTGTTTGACGATAGTAGTATCGTGACTGCACCGAATCCGAGGTTTCGAAGGAACGTGGATTTGGGGGCGTCACAGCATGTCCCCATAATGAAATTGGAAGATCTGTAAAACTCATCATAGATCGAAACATATCCATCAATGTTCGATTTCTCCTTTCAGATACTCCATTTAACTATGGTGTACCTAGAGGAGTCCATTGTAAGATTATACCATTTTCTTTGAGACAATTGAGAAACTCACCGCTTAAGTATTTTCCATCTCGATCTGATCGAAGTATCTTAATACTCTTGCCCGTTTGTTTCTCTACTTCACTTCTGAACTCTTTGAACTTTTCAAATGATTCTGATTTGTATTTCATCAAATACACATATCCAAATCTTGAGTGATCATCAGTGAAAGTAATAAAATAAGAATACCCACCCCGTACACTTGTTGTCATAGGTCCACAAACGTCTGTGTGAATCAATGCCAACAACTCTGTAACTCTTTCTCCTTTTCCACTAAAAGGAGATTTAGTCATTTTACCCGTGAGACAAGATTCACAAGTTGGATATGATTCATAATCGGATAGCTCTAAGAGCCCATCCTTATGCAGCTTGGATAATCTCGTTTTATTGATAGGACCGAGTCTACAGTGCCACATATAGGTATAATTAATATAATCTCTTTTCCTTTTCTTAGTTTGTTCTATTTGAAGTATATTTTCATTCAAGTCAAGTATATAAAGTCCACTTCACAGATTACCAATACCATATAAAACATTGTTTTATAAATAGAACAACTGTTGTTCTTTATTATAATTTCAAATCCATCCATATCTAATACAGAATTTGAAATAATGTTTCTAATGATATTCAGTAAAATAACAATTATCTAAATAAATGGACTTGCCCGTAGGCAGTGCTAAACAACAAGTGCCTATAGCTAATGCAGCAACCTTTGCTCCATTTCTCACTCGTAGGACAACCTCATCCTTGTTCAGCTTTCTACTTCTGACCAGTCCCTTCACATTATTACATGTGTGAGAACCACAGCCAGTATCCAATACCCAAGTAGAATTTTGACTTTCTGAAAAATTAATTTCAATTATGAACAAACCTTGATTGGAAGTCGAAGCTTCTCCAAGCTTCTTCTTTGCCAGAAACTTCTTGCAATTCCTCTTCCAATGACTCGGCTCGTTGCAATGGAAGCACATTCCTTTGCTAGCCGAATCAGGTTTCTTTTGTTCCTTTATGTTCACCTTGCCCTTGGTCATCCGAGATCGGAAGAGCTCCTTAGATATCTCATATCTAGCATGTGACGCCCCCAGAATAGGGCCATTCAACCCAACCCATTCTGAGTCGCCAAATACATGGTACAGAATTCAAATACAAACTTTATATCATACGGTCGTGCAAAATACGACCACACAACTGTGAATGTCAATACAACTATGTAGAAAATATTAAGATTCAAACTAAGTCCTCATTACAATTATTATCACACTATTTATCAGAAATAGTGAGGACTACTACTGCTCTAACTCGGACCATCACTCTGTCCCCCGACTAGTTCCCGCAACATTCTCATTTCCTGAAGAGGACAACAGATGAAAAGAGTGAGCTCAACTAGCTCAGTAAAGAATATTATGACTAAGATAATGAAAAATAAATTATCGTTAGTCTTCAACAAATCAGATAAAATATAATGGACAACCAACTTCAGATCAATATTCGCAGCGAAAATAACAGTTCATTAGAAGAATTAAGCAGAGAATAAAGTCTACTATCTTCTATGATTTAAAAGTCCATCATCAATATTTTATCCCTGTAACATCAATCAATATACATCTCGAATCAAATATTCATCTTTGCACTACAGGCCAAAGATATTCATTTGTATCATCAGTGGTCATATTCATCTCAACACCTGTCATCTTTGCACTACAGGCCAAAGATATTCATCAGGTAATCATTCATCTTTGCTCTACAGGCCAAAGATATTCATCAGGTAATCATTCATCTTTGCTCTACAGGCCAAAGATATTCAGTTACATCACCTTTTAGGACTGAGAATGATGAAAAATATTTAAAAAAAACGAATCCAGTGAGATAAAAGACAAAGACTAAGGATTCGTATTTTAGTATATCCAATTCAAAATACCTCGTAATAATCAATTATGGAGCAAAATTCAAGAATAAAGCTCAAAACGTGGATACAATCAAAGATAGTAACCTTAACAAGCAATTTGGACAAACAGAAGAAAAATAAATTTTCCCGTGAATAGTGCCGTATACGTGAATAGTAACCCCGACGGAAAAAGTAAGAATTTCAACATAAAATCCATGACAATATTTCTGTATAATGATATTGAAAAGAATAACATGATTTACGAAAGAAAATAACATCCCTTACCTCAAAAGAACAGTATCTCTGACTGGAATATCGGATATAATACCGACGGAAGCTTGTACTGAATAGTAATACTCAAAGTATTGAAATACTCACAAAAATACGCTCGATATTATAGAGAGAGAAAACTTCTGATTCTGGTGTGATTTTCAATTCTAACCTAAGCACCCTATTTATAGGAAAAGCTTAGGATGCCAAAGGAGACTAAATGAATAAAATATTATATATTTTTCAAAATTTCCGCCGCCTGGCGGCTAAAATTTTTTTCCAACAAAAGTGGGGCCCGCCCATAAAATAAAATATATTTTCCGAAACTTCAATAATTCATAATAAATAGCCCCATCATCAGAAAAATACAAATTTTATATCCTTCCATAGGAAATTTAATTCTCTACAACTTTGCAGAAGAAAGTTTTTTCAAATTCCCAACATAAATTATCCGAAATCCACAAACAGATGATTTCTCACACCAAAATATTGATAAAAACTCACCAGCGCCAATTCCTTCTTTAATATCCACAAAATAAATATTTCCTTATCATATAAATCAATAATTAATTATTCACAAATAATATTATAGAACTACAATATTAACAACCAGGTCGTTCCCAGGACAGAGGGGGCCTTCCGATAAGGACTTCTCCTTACTGGCGCGCAATTAAATAACCCCTCCTAGACAGAACTTCCTTAGACATTGTCAATAATGCTATCTAATAATATTATTCAAATAATATGAATTATTGAGTTGATAACGTGAAATACTGTGCAACGACAATTATTGAATCAATACTACAAAATATCAACTGTAGCCATTATTGAATCAATCATATAAAATGGCAACGTAGCAATTATTGAGTCAATAAAATATCAATGTAACAATTATTGAGTCAATAATATAAAATACCAACGTAGCAATTATTGAGTCAATAATATAAAATATTGAACAGTAATTACTGTAACAATAATTGAGTAATGGCTTCTCACGTAAGACTCAATAATTCGAAATACTGTGCAATACCGTGTGCTACTATGCAACACCGTGTATTTTAACCACCGGGTATTTCAACAGTACTAACGGTAACAACTACGCCGTTATCTTGTAAAAAATTATTTCTTTCGCTTTCTATACCCAACAGTTATTCCGTTGTGGGGGCCCACAAATAGCTGCGCCGTCGTACGAATATTCCCCGACAACAAGAATATTCCACGACCAAACGAATATTCCCAGACAACAAGAATATTTTATAACCACTTACTCATTTTAAAAATGTTTGCACATTTCACCCATAACTTTCATATTTATCAAAACAACACCTTACTGTTTCGAAATAATATATAAAGAAAACTAAATCTTTATTCATAAAAGTTGGGGTCTTACAACCTCCCCTCCTTATAAAATTTCGTCCTCGAAATTGACGTACGTACCTGGTATGTCGAAAAGGTGAGGATACCTCGCTTTCATTTCCGTTTCCAACTCCCACGTCATTTCCTCAATTGCATGGTTTCTCCACAAAACTTTAACTTGAGGTATAATTTTCGAGCGTAGGGCATGCTCCTTCCTATCCAAGATCTTGACAGGTACCTCCTCGTACGTTAAATCTTCAGCTATCTCGTCTGGTTCTAACTCAATAATGCGGTTTGGATCCTTCACATATTTACGTAACACGGATATGTGAAACACGTTATGAACACGAGACATGCTTGGAGGTAAAGCGAGTCTATAAGCCACATTTCCTATTCGGTCAAGAATCTCAAATGGACCAATGAATAGTGGGTTGAGCTTTCCTCTCTTCCCAAACCTCGTAACTCCCTTCCATGGAGCAATACGTAATAACACATGGTCTCCAACATTAAATTTCACGTCCTTTCGATGAAGATCCGCATAACTCTTTTGTCGATCTTGTGCTGTTTGTATACGTTGTCGGATCATTTGAATCTTTTCTGTAGTCATACGTACTAACTCCGATCCCAACAATGTTGTTTCACCCACCTCGTTCCAACATACTGGAGAGCGACACTTTCTCCCATACAATGCCTCGAATGGAGCTACGCCTATACTTGCCTGATAACTGTTGTTATAGGAGAATTCCACCAATGGTAAGTACTTATCCCAACTCCCTTTGAAGTCTAGAACACAAAGTCTCAATAGATCTTCAAGAGTTTGGATAGTCCTTTTCGATTGTCCGTCTGTTTGAGGATGATTAGCCGAACTGAATCGTAAATCCGTACCCATAGCTTTCTGCAAACTGATCCAAAATCGTGAAGTAAATCTGGGGTCACGATCCGAAACTATGGATACTGGCATGCCATGCAATCTCACAATCTCATTCACGTACATATGAGAAAGACGTTCAAGGGAATAAGTCTCTCTTATCGGCAAGAAATGAGCAGACTTGGTTAATCTATGAACAATAACCCAAATCGCATCTAAGCCTTGAGAAACCTTGGGAAGACCCGTAACGAAATCCATCGTAATATGTTCCCACTTCCATTTCGGAATCTCCAGTGGTTGCAATGGACCCTTCGGTACTTGATGCTCCGTCTTTACACGTTGACAAGTTAAACATCTCGAGATGAACTCCACGATCTCTCTCTTCATATTGCCCCACCAAAATGTATGTCAAAGATCACGATACATTTTAGTACTCCCAGGATGGATCGCAAATGGTGTGTTGTGTGCCTCCATCATGATTCTATAATTCAAGTCGGAATCATTAGGAACACAAAGTCTGGAGTTGACTCGAAGTATTCCCTCTTCATCGATTCTTGCTTCTGGGATGGCACCTTCTTGCACCTTCTTCTTCATCTTCATCAGCTCCGCATCCGTAGCTTGAGCAGCTTTAACTTTATCAATCAAAGCTGGTTCTACGCGTATACTTGACATCATCGCACTCGTTCCCACATATGATCTTCTACTCAACGCGTCAGCTACCACGTTCGCTTTTCCAGGATGGTATTGGATGGTATGATCGTAATCTTTCAACAGCTCAAGCCAACGTCGTTGCCGCATGTTGAGTTCCTTCTGAGTGAAGAAATATTTAAGGCTCTTATGATCCGTATAAATCTCCACTTTCTCTCCGTACAAGTAATGTCTCCAGATCTTCAACGCGAAAACGACTGCTGCCAACTCTAGATCATGAGTAGGATAATTCCTCTCATATTCTTTGAGTTGTCGCGAGGCATAGGCTATGACTTTCCCATGTTGCATGAGAACACATCCTAACCCTTTGCCCGAAGCATCGCTGTAAATAACAAATCCATCCGAACCAGATGGTATTGTCAGAACAAGTGCCGAAATAAGTCTCCTCTTGAGCTCTTGGAAGCTCTTCTCGCATTCCTCTCTCCAAACGAATTTCGTATCTTTCTGGGTCAACTGAGTTAATGGAGTAGCGATTCGAGAAAATCCCTCTACGAACCTCCGATAGTAACCAGCTAAGCCCAGAAAGCTTCGTACTTCGGTCACCGACTTAGGTTGCTCCCAGCTTTGTATTGCTTCAATCTTCGTCGGGTCCACAGATACTCCACGTTTCGATACCACGTGCCCAAGAAATGCTACTTCCTCAAGCCAAAACTCGCATTTCTTCAGCTTAGCATATAGCTTGTTCTCACGAAGCTTTTGAAGTACTAACTTCAAATGGTGTTCATGATCTTCACGGCTTTTAGAATAGATGAGGATGTCATCAATAAAGACAACAACGAATTGATCTAAATACTCCTTAAATACACGGTTCATCATATCCATGAAAGCAGCAGGAGCATTAGTCAATCCAAAAGACATGACTAAGAACTCATAATGCCCGTACCGTGTTCTAAAAGCAGTCTTTGGAATATCCTCAGTTTTAATCTTCAACTGATGATATCCAGAACGAAGATCGATCTTTGAAAAGAATTGCGCTCCTTGCAACTAGTCGAACAGGTCATCAATACGAGGTAACGGATACCTATTCTTAATGGTGACATGGTTCAACTCCCGATAGTCAATACAAAGTCGCATACTCCCGTCTTTCTTCTTTACGAATAAAACAGGAGCACCCCAAGGAGACGTACTAGGACGAATAAAATCGATGTCTAACAACTCTTGTAATTGGATCTTTAACTCCTGAAGTTCAATAGGAGCCATTCGATATGGGGTTTTAGAAATGGGCTTTGTACCGGGCTCAAGGTCAATAAAGAATTCAACTTCACGTTCTGGGGGTAGACCGGGAAGTTCTTCGGGAAATACATCAGGAAACTCATTAACAACGGAAATATCATTCAAATCTGATGTATTCTGATTTAGATCAGTGACATGAGCTAAGAAAGCTTGACATCCGTTTTACAATAAACGAATAGCCTTGGGATTTGAAATGATATTGACTGATTTTAGTGGTTTGGTGATTTGGATTCGTACAACAGGTTGATTAGGAATACGAAAACTAACAACCTTACAAAAATAATCAATTTTGGCATGGTAAGTGGTTAACCAGTCAATTCCTAAAATCACGTCAAATGCAAGTATTTTCAAAGATATAAGATCAACAGGTAAGGTAAGGGTATCAATCTGAATCAAACAAGATTTGTAAACTGTAGATGTAACAAAGGTTTCCCCTAACGGAGTTTCAACAGATAAGTCAAAGTCTAATTTATCAGAAGTCAAGTTCAAACGTTGAGCACAAGCAGGTGAAATAAAGGAATGGGTAGCATCGATATCTAACAAGGTATAAACTTCGCAAAAATTTATGATCAGCTTACCCGTAATCACCTCGTGTGGATTCCTTGCGTTTTGGGCTGTCACGACAAACGCTCTACCAGGAATCACCGACTTTGATTTGTCTGGGACAGTCTTTGGTGTCACTATCCCAACTGGTCTTGACTTTGCTATACAGCTCATTCCACCCTCAACTGCTTCGTCACACTCCTGATCCATGATCTGAATCATTACTCTTCGATCCATATCGAATTGGGGTTGACCGCTATGCACAGGGTAATTCCAAACTCGATGTTTGATTCTCCCAATTGCTGTCCAAAAAGTAAAATCCATTTCTTCTATTTTGGCCTTCTTAGATCGAACGTCTCTTTCTAAAATATCAACGCGTCGTGCGGCTTTTACCCATACATCTTCAATTCTCACTCGTTCCGTTGCTTCTTCTTTCAGCTGATCGTTGACATTTGCATTTTCAGATTCTAGCTCTAATATCATATGTTCTGCCAGAGAGAACTTCTGTTCAAGCCTCGCATAACGAGTAACAAAATCTTGAATTTCTATATCCCTTTCTTGAATTATTGTATCCCTTTGTTCCACGGCTGTCTGTCGTTCTTCACCCTGCTCTTCTAACTTAAGAATACGATTTTGCAGTTCTACATTTCGACCATAAAGTTCTCCTAATAAATACTCCTCCTCAGGTTCCTCTTCTTCCTCACTCTCAGCTGCTACCTCTGCGACTAGCTCGGGTGCAACTATTAATTCTTCACTCACCACATGGATATTTCTAATTTCTTCTTCTTCTGTCATCACATTATCCTGGTTGGTGATTAAAGGTGTCTCCACGGTCTCATTCACTTCGTTGTTAACATTCTCAGCTGCCATTCTCATATACTGCCATAAAACAAGGGTTAATCAAACAAATAACATATCACATATTAACCCTATGCTCCGACAGACTAATTAAATACCACATAAGCTTAGGTAGGACACACTAGCGAAGGATTTACTCGTCTCTCCCCTCCTAGTTCTATTCCCCGATCTCCGCCAGAGATCATATCCTTAAGCTCTGATACCAACTGTGACGCCCCCAGAATAGGTCCATTCAACCCAACCCATTCTGAGTCGCCAAATACATGGTACAGAATTCAAATACAAACTTTATATCATACGGTCGTGCAAAATACGACCACACAACTGTGAGTGTCAATACAACTATGTAGAAAATATTAAGATTCAAACTAAGTCCTCATTACAATTATTATCACACTATTTATCAGAAATAGTGAGGACTACTACTTCTCTAACTCGGACCATCACTCTGTCCCCCGACTAGTTCCCGCAACATTTTCATTTCCTGAAGAGGACAACAGATGAAAAGGGTGAGCTCAACTAGCTCAGTAAAGAATATTATGACTAAGATAATGAAAAATAAATTATCGTTAGTCTTCAACAAATCAGATAAAATATAATGGACAACCAACTTCAGATCAATATTCGCAGCGGAAATAACAGTTCATTAGAAGAATTAAGCAGAGAATAAAGTCTACTATCTTCTATGATTTAAAAGTCCATCATCAATATTTTATCCCTGTAACATCAATCAATATACATCTCGAATCAAATATTCATCTTTGCACTACAGGCCAAAGATATTCATTTGTATCATCAGTGGTCATATTCATCTCAACACCTGTCATCTTTGCACTACAGGCCAAAGATATTCATCAGGTAATCATTCATCTTTGCTCTACAGGCCAAAGATATTCATCAGGTAATCATTCATCTTTGCTCTACAGGCCAAAGATATTCAGTTACATCACCTTTTAGGACTGAGAATGATGAAAAATATTTAAAAAAAACGAATCCAGTGAGATAAAAGACAAAGACTAAGGATTCGTATTTTAGTATATCCAATTCAAAATACCTCGTAATAATCAATTATGGAGCAAAATTCAAGAATAAAGCTCAAAACTTGGATACAATCAAAGATAGTAACCTTAACAAGCAATTTGGACAAATAGAAGAAAAATAAATTTTCCCGTGAATAGTGCCGTATACGTAAATAGTAACCCCGACGGAAAAAGTAAGAATTTCAACATAAACTCCATGACAATATTTCTGTATAATGATATTGAAAAGAATAACATGATTTACGAAAGAAAATAACATCCCTTACCTCAAAAGAACAGTATCTCTGACTGGAATATCGGATATAATACCGACGGAAGCTTGTACTAAATAGTAATACTCAAAGTATTGAAATACTCACAAAAATACGCTCGATATTATAGAGAGAGAAAACTTCTGATTCTGGTGTGATTTTCAATTCTAACCTAAGCACCCTATTTATAGGAAAAGCTTAGGATGCCAAAGGAAACTAAATGAATAAAATATATAATATTTTTCAATAAAAAATTTTTCCAACAAAAGTGGGGCCCGCCCATAAAAAATATATATATTTTCCGAAACTTCAATAATTCATAATAAATAGCCCCTTCATCAGAAAAATACAAATTTTATGTCCTTCCATAGGAAATTTAATTCTCTACAACTTTGCAGAAGAAAGTTTTTTCAAATTCCCAACATAAATTATCCGAAATCCACAAACAGATGATTTCTCACACCAAAATATTGATAAAAACTCACCAGCGCCAATTCCTTCTTTAATATCCACAAAATAAATATTTTCTTATCATATAAATCAATAATTAATTATTCACAAATAATATTATAGAACTACAATATTAACAACCAGGTCGTTCCCAGGACAGAGGGGGCCTTCCGATAAGGACTTCTCCTTACTGGCGCGCAATTAAATAACCCCTCCTAGACAGAACTTCCTTAGACATTGTCAATAATGCTATCTAATAATATTATTCAAATAATATGAATTATTGAGTTGATAACGTGAAATACTGTGCAACGACAATTATTGAATCAATACTACAAAATATCAACTGTAGCCATTATTGAATCGATCATATAAAATGGCAACGTAGCAATTATTGAGTCAATAAAATATCAATGTAACAATTATTGAGTCAATAATATAAAATACCAACGTAGCAATTATTGAGTCAATAATATAAAATATTGAACAGTAATTACTGTAACAATAATTGAGTAATGGCTTCTCACGTAAGACTCAATAATTCGAAATACTGTGCAATACCGTATGCTACTATGCAACACCGTGTATCACTGTATTTTAACCACCGGATATTTCAACAGTACTAACGGTAACAACTACGCCGTTATCTTGTAAAAAATTATTTCTGTCGCTTTCTATATCCAACAGTTATTCCGTTGTGGGGGCCCACAAATAGCTGCGCCGTCGTACGAATATTCCCCGACAACAAGAATATTCCACGAACAAACGAATATTCCCCGACAACAAGAATATTTTATAACCACTTGCTCATTTTAAAAATGTTTGCACATTTCACCCATAACTTTCATATTTATCAAAACAACACCTTACTGTTTCGAAATAATATATAAAGAAAACTAAATCTTTATTCATAAAAGTTGGGGTCTTACACAGCAGTCCTACTTTGTTCACCATACAACTCTTTGAAGTGAAGCAACATAGTAGGAGCATCCATGTTTTCATGCTGATGATGAAGCTCATTATTCATGGATACGAGCATGATGCATTGAGCCACAGATGCATCATCGTGCCACTTTACAATGGTGGCAATCTCTTCCCCAGAGCTGTTTCTGAAACAGTTCCAAGGACAGGTGAATTTAGGACATAAGAAATCTTTTAAGCAGTGAGAACTATTCTCAGATTTCTTAGCCAGTCCGTATAATTCGGCTCGGTAAGCTTATTAGCATCAAGTATGCTTCGCAGTGAAATTAGTGATTTTGACGTTTTTAAAATTCTGCATGTGAAAAACAACATTTTTAGTAAACATTCATTTTATTAATTTTGCATACCAAAATAAATTTAGGTCTTTATTTTAAATTAGTATCTCCCACTATTTTTATCAAACTATATTACCCTCACTTATATAGTTCGGCAACATCTAATTAAAGATTTGCTAGTGAGAATAAGGATCTCATTTCAAATGTATATAACCTTGTGGATAACACAACAAGCGATATACAAATAAATAGGTAGACAACTCTTGTCAATTTCATCACCATGTAACTCCTTTTATTTTGCCTCTTAAATCATAATGGTCAAGTGTGTGCACATCCGAACTAAAATGATTTAAGTTAAGCCCAGCCTAGCACTTCCATAAATTCAAAAAAGAAAAATGTCCGTCCTTGCGGATAGCACAACAAGACTAGATCGTTCAATTTTCTTGATAAGCATCAAATGTAATTAATTAACATCTTAAATACTCAATACTCGCCTTGTGGATAGCACAACAAGCTCATATTAAATATTTAATACTCTATTAATTTATCATGCTAGAAGGCGACGTTCGATATTTCAAATATCTTTGAACGCTTCGGACTTAAAATTATTTCTTTGAGGGGTTTGTTGTTATTTATCTCATCTTGTTTAGCGCGCATGCACATATATATATATATATATAAAATACGCGTCATTTTATTAAACATGCGAAGCATGTTTGCATAAAATATAATATATATAATATTTAGCATGCAATATAAAATACTATATTCTACCCAGATTGATTATGAACTTTTATTCTAGTTTGGTTCACTAGAGCCACCAAGTGAACCAAAAGATCAAACCTAGGAGTGCAAGAATTTAAATTTAAACGTAACTATTACATTTAAACCCGGGCTCCATACAAACGGGTCTTCACGCGCTCTTTGCTCCTTGGTCTCCAATTTATTCAAGATAATTCTAACTATCTCTATTACATTAACTATTTAAAATTAAATAAAAACCTTGATCAGCAGTCAAGGGGAAGTACATAGGAGAGAGATAGAATTTTACATCAAGAAAAATCAGAGAAGACGAGGTACACAGACCCCATTTAATAAAACTCATTTATTCAAGCATTCAACTAAAATAAAATCCAATCACATTGGTCAAATAGTCCATAATCAATCCCTATTTATTATCATACATATCACCATATATATCAATAAATAAATATCCATCTCATGAATTAATACATTCCATATATATATGAGTATCATTTAATGGGTAATTTTAAATTGCAAGAAATCCAATTTCAAGATTAAAATAAACTCTTTATTTTAAATATAAAATTATTTAAAATATATATATATCCTTCAGGTACTAATGTGGTATCCTTTTAAGGAAATCCTACAAACTAACTTTTTCGCCCCCCCACATTACTTTTTGGTTATTAGGATAATATCCTGTTATATACTATATATATACCTCCCACTTCGTTTTTAAATCTGTTTGTGGAACGTAATTGTGGGATATCAAAGATGCAGGATACTTATGAATCACGCATGTAAAAGCGACGTGACCTGCTTCAAGAAAAAAATATTTTCCCGATTTTTTTTCATTTCAGTTCGGATTTTTTTTTCTTTCTTCTATAATTTTTTTATAAAATTAATTATGCCCAATAAATTATTCTAAATACATACTCATATGTATATTAAATCAAAACAATTAATAATTGTATAAAGGTTTGGCTCTGATGCCACTGTTGGGTTCGTACAAAATCGTGACACAATCAAATTGCAAAATTAACGGAAGCATGGTATATCAGAGTTTAAAAAAATTTCTACAAAACCATTATCCGGATCATCCTTTATGCAAATTATTAATTTAAAAAGATAAATAAGAAGTTATGGAATCATACCCTTGTAGAACGAAGCTTCCACAGGTACGAGTTCAACTCCTTGTTCTTCGTGATCTCCTTGAATTTTCGGGTTAGATTCCTTCCTTTGATCAACGTTAGCCACCCAAGTGTTTGGCCTCTAGAGGTGATCCACCAAGGAAGAGGAATTATCAAGAAGGAGGGTGTTTGGCTAAACCTTAGTTTTCTATCCTCTATAGAAAAGGAGTACTCTCCAATAATTAGAATTGCATCAACTAATATCTATTATAAGACTCCTCTTATATAAATATTGGTCAACCCTTCTAATCCTATTAGACATGGGATTTCATTTAATTAATTAAACTTCTTTAATTAATTTAGGCTTTCCACCACATTGGGAATATTATAATTAATTAAATTCATTTAATTAATTTGTCTCCTAATCTTATTAGGAATAAATGAGAGTACTAATATTAAATTAATTACTAAACTCTTTTAGAAATTAAAATAATAATAATTGTAATAATATTAATAAGACATCTCTTATTAATTTATATTTAATAGTTTTAAAATATTTAATATTAAACATTAAGCTATTTAATTTATTTTATCGTCATAGATTAAATTAATTATACTTAATGCATTATTACGATTATGCCATTAACTTCTTAAATAATTATTCTTCTTTTTATGGTGTGACCCTTTAGGTTCTCCATATTAAACCGGTTGTGAATAAATCAATTAGAACAATTCTAATCTTATTTAAATAAATAAATTAAACTAATAATCTATTTAAATAAATAATATTTATTCTACAATAGGGATAAGTCTCCTTAGCGATCAATGACTTTTCAGATAATATAGATTTCAACATTAATCATAAAAGAACCTGTGAGTTAATAGTTACCATACAATTCAATCATTCCACCAGACAATGTCCCAATTAAATATAAGACATGGATTTACTGTCAAGTCTTAATTTATTTAATCATATGTATTTCGATTAAAAAACGCACAACTCCAAATAATGCAAATTAGAAACCTCTTTCTAATTTCATTCTACCTTGGCCAATGATTCCTGGGTTGTCATTTAACGAATCACATAGGACATATCTCCTTTTTACTAGAGGCGGTAGATTCTTTATTGATCATACATTATCTCCATATGCAACTCATTATACCCAAGCATACCCTATATATGCCTTAAAAGGCCTTAAGGAATAAGTCAAAGTATAATTTGTTACATACAAGATACTATGATGATCTCAAGTCCAAGGATCACTTGTACTACTATCACATTAGGAATTCCTATTGACAGGAGAGTAAAACTCCATTAGGTATTCCATAGCGAGTCACGTTCAGTGAACTTATTCTCCAATAAGCACCTACATACTTGCTTTAGTGTCTCCACACAAATGATCATGAGATCAACCATCCTCATCCAATGAGCAAGCAACATATGTACTAATCTATCCGGATTTACTAATCCCCTTTTTAGTAATCCCATGATTAGGAACTATTTTAGTTTTTAAGCTTTCTAAGAATTTAGATCTCATTAACATGATCAACATCATGATTCTAAAAGCATTGCTTCAAACTATGAGTTATTTACATATTATAAAAATAGCACCATGTAGATAATTAAATACCTTAAATAAATAAATATTTTATTAATAAATAAATAAGATTGTTTACAAAGTATGTGCTTTATCATCATGCATGATTGGCTTGTATGCACACTACTATCAGCATGATGTATAATAAGTGAAGTAGTTTTGCATGTTTAGATGAAGTTGATAACATGTTAATGGAAACTAAGAATTACACATACAAGCTTAATAAAATATATGCACTTGAGTCATGAACTTGTAAGTATGCCTATGTGATCTAATTATGTATATGAAAACATGACATGTGATATGTAAAGCTACATTGTATGTAGAGTGGCTTAACATAAGTCTTTCAAAAGAAATCTTGAAAACTAGTTTATCAATAACTACGTTGTAAGTATTCTAGAATGTGACTTCATGATTAGGTGTGCCATGCCTATAGACATGATTAACATGAATGACTAGTTAGTCTTATGCATTGTACAATAGTTGAGCATGATTAAGAACAAGATTCAAGGAAGTGAAACATAGAACATAAAATGCATGACTAAAGTAGCTTGAACATGTGTATATGATACTCAGTGACCTCATGGCATATGTGTAGCAATTAAACGTAAGAAATGTTGTTACTTGAATACTTAAAGCTTTGATTAGATAACAATGGATAATGAATTGAACCTAGTTGTCAGTTTCCTAACATGTGTATTTATCATAATCCTTCTTATGCGTGCAATGCGTATTAAATTGACAAGGTGTTTATAAATGATAAGTCTAACGATGGTTGTGAACTACGTCAATTGAAATCATAGTGACCTATAATCCGATTTCATGCTACATAAGAATAAGTACGAAATGATGTATGTATAGGGCTACATGACTAAGTGTGAGCCATATGTATACTTGAATTATATATAAAACTTGTTTTTCTAATACACTTAGCTAACGAATATCCTACACATGTAAAAATATTGTTACAATAGGACTTAGACGTGTTGATAAGCTTTACTTCGGTAATCTACACTTAGGGAAAGTTTTCTTAAACCCGTTCTTGTATTATTTGCAAGTATCTTAAACCCTTGCATTGCTTTATTCAACGAATATTGTAAACATGCATTTGAACTCTATTCTTATTGAATTCGTATTAAGTTATTATTGTGCAAGTAAGTTATTCAAACCATGACTTTAAATCTTGAGTATTGAACTTATAAAGAGTGGTCTATGCCATTTGATTCGGCTAGACTTATATCATGATTAGAAAGCTATCCAAACCAATTGATTTGGTGCGGAGTCTCATATTGACTGAGATGAACGACCTTCTGTGAAGGCAAATTATATATTGTCGGGAGACCGACGTGCGCATTTTAGTACGATTGAACGATATTCATACCGTAGGGTACTTTAGGCTGATCACCTGTTGTACTTGTTTTTATTGGATTATCAGTATATTTCTGTTAATTCTAGTAGAAGTTCGTAGTCCTTAGTGACTGTTCAGTATTCAGTTATCTTGAAATCTTAAATTAATTTAGTATTGAATCATATTGATATTATTATGTCCTTAGTGACTGTTATTGAGAACTGTTGATATTCTTGCTATCCTTGAACTATCATACCTTGCTATACCCTTCTTGAGATTTGAGAACTATATTACTCACCCTTGTTGTTATATTACTTGCTGAGCAAACTTGTTGCTCATTTTTGCTTTCCCTAAAATAGTTCAGTTAAGGCATAGCAGTGCGGACCCTCGGGCACAGACAAGGGCAAGGGAAAGGCTATTGAGTAGCTTAATGTTATGTAGAACTTATGCTTGTATTAAGACTTATTCTATTATGTATTAGTTATGGTTATGTATGCTTAAGTTATGTCTAAGCTATGTAATCAATGTTGAAGTTTCGAGACCTTGGGATGTGAATAAATTATATTAATTAAATGTAATCTATTCGGTAGTAGTTGTGTATTATTCCCCCGTGCGATGCGACATTTAGTCGTAATATTTATTATGGTGTTAGATATTAGAACGTGATAAACCGAATTCAAGTGATCCTGTGGCGGTCCAAATTTGGGGGCGTCACAGGATGGTATCAGAGCTGTAGTTATAAACCTTAGGAGCGAGTGTCCTTAGATTATAACTTAGGAGAACTTAGAAAGTTAGAAGGAGAAAAAACTCATATAGAGTTTTCCTAGAGAGACTTAGTGTGTTATAAAATGTAACTTCATTCTATACAATGAACTTATGTTTTGTTTAACATTCTGATGGAGTTGCTGTTTGTTTGTCTTGTGTTTGTGATTGTAGGATGGCAGACACATGGGTACCTAGTAGAGTGGCACAGGAGGAGCCCAGGGATATACATGTAGTATATGAGGCACCTCTAGAGGCTATACCAGTGCAGGCTGTTGCACCGTTCAAGTCTGACGATGAGGACGAGATTGAGATAGAGTCCGATCTAGAGGAGGAGCCGATGGAGGACGAGTCGATGGGGGATGAGCCAGTGGAGGACTCTGATGAGGCTACTATAGAGGAGCAGATGCTAGGAGAGTACGAGGAGCGTATTCTAGAGTTAGACTGTCGGGTACAAGAGCTGGAGGTCGAGGCCCATGAGAGAGAGTCTGAGATCCAGAAGCTGAGGGACGAGGACCACCGGAGGAAGCTAGCCGTGCAGGAATTAGAGGTGGAGATTGCTTACTGGAAGGAGGCAGGGATCCAGATGGGAACCTTATTCCATAGGTCGGTATCCAGAAATGTGGATCTGGCAGGAAAGCTGGAAGAGGTAGAACAGAGGGAAATGAGTGAAAAGACTGAGAAAGAGGCATTCCGTACTCAGCTAGAGTTGGAGGTGATGGATAGGATACACTTCGAGGAGAAGTGGGAGGCGGCCAATGAGAGAGCTGACGACCTAGAGGATGAGGTCAGATGCAAGAAGTGGAAGATGAACAAGATGGGGTATGTGTTCCGTTTAGCGTTTGAGAGGGTAATTGACGGTGTGTACCACTACGCAGCGGAGCAAGGACAGACCCTACATACTATGAGTTGAGAGCTGGTAGCATATATAGCACAGATCGAGTACAAGAGCGCTGTAGAGCGTGAGATGATGGGATGAGACCCTTAGTCAGTCTAGTAGTAGTATTTACTTTATGTAATGTATATACTATATTGTAATCCCAACTTTTTGTGTAAAGTGTGGGACAGTGATGTAAACCCCGAGTAAGCTTTTGTTAGAGGGGTAGTATGGTAGTATGTTAGTAGGTTCCCCGTCTTTTGTGATATTAGGGGATATGTGATAACATTATAGAAATATGCTAGGATAATCATGTAATGAAACGATTTGGCATATTAATATAAATGAAGCTTATTTCAGAAATGTGTTATAAAATTTTATGCCTTTAGTATTAAAAGAAATACTTAAGTAATATAACTGAGTAATAATAAAATGAAAATTTGTGATGCAGATAATGCCGCCCAGACGTAGATTGACTTCACCTAAGGAGTCAGTGAACAATGAGAGAGAACAAGTAGACCAGATCCAGAAGCTAGTAGATCTGTTAGGAGAGGCCCTTAGGGGAAGGAACAACGAACCCGTACGCCCAAATCCTCAAGGAGTACTAGTCACAAACTTTAAGGACTTTAGTAGTGTAGGATCCCTAGAGTTCGAGGGTACTACCAACCAAATCATTCCGCAGACATGGGTTAAGGATATCGAGAAGGCCTTCACTATCGCTCGTGTGGGTGAGGACCAAAAGACTGTATTCGCTACATATATGATGAGAGGCGAAGCCAACTACTAGTGGGAAGCTAATCAACAAAGAGCTGGAGAAGGGATAATAACTTGGGATAGATTCAAGACTCTATTTTTTGAGAACTACTTCCCGAAAAGCATGAAGAATAGGATGGAGGTGAAGTTCTTAGAACTGAAGCAAGGTGATATGACGGTGGCGCAGTACGCGGCTAAGTTCAACGAACTAGCGTGATTTGCGGAACACCAAGTTGGAGATAAGGAAAGGAAGGCGAGACGATTCGAACAAGGGCTGAAGCTGTAGCTGTTCAATAAGGTATCGGTTCTTCAAATTGATTCCTTTGCGACATTGCTGGAGAAGGTGATCATTGCAGAAGGTGGCAGTGAGGCCTTAAGTCTGTACAACAAAGAGACGAAAGGAAAGAATGTTGGAGAAGAGAACCGTACTGGAGGAAGCAGTAGTGGAGGAAGCAACTTGGGTAAAAGAAAGTGGGAGAACAATAACAACAACAACAACAACAAAAACAATAACAATTAATCAGGGAATTTTTGTGGAGGTTTTAAGAAGAGGACTGAGGGATGACTGAAATGTGGGAAAAACCATCAAGGTGAGTGCTGGAAGGGACGTGACACTTGCTACAACTGTGGACAGGAAGGGCACATCTCGCCCAACTGCCAGAAACTAAAAAAGATACAAGGATGCTTTGAATGTGGCTCGACGGAGCACCGAATTAAGGACTACCCGAGGAAGGGAAGTAGTGGAGGTAGCCAACAAGGGGGAAACAAACTGATGATCGGCGGACCGACACAATCTAACCGCCCAACCGCTAGGACCTTTAACATGACCGTCCAGGACGCAGTAGCTGCGAAGGACGTGGTGTCAGGTATATTCCCCAATCAATGATATAAATGCTTATGTGTTATTTGATTCGGGTGCCACCTGTTCTTTTGTATCTGAAGAATTTGCTAGTGGACTTAATACACCCCAAGAAATATTAGAAAATCCCTTGAACATAGAAGTTGCGAATAAAGAAATAATCCCTGTAGAATACGTTTATCGAAATTATCGCGTAAACATTAGAGAACATGAATTGAGCGTAGACTTGATTCCTATTAGATTGGGAGAATTTGATGTAATACTGGGAATGGATTGGTTGTATAACCATGCTGCAATAATTGACTATCAAAATAAATGTGTGAACCTTCAGACTCCGAGTAAGTCTAAGGTAGTATTTTATGGTAGCTCATCGCTTAAACAATCGTGTTGCGTTACGATGTTGCAGGCCAATAAATTGTTAAGGAAAGGATGGGTAGGTTATTTAGCTTACATTGTAGATACTCAGAAAAAGGGAGTAAAAATTAAGGATATATCCGTAGTGAATGAATTCCAAGATGTATTTTTGAACGATCTGCCTGGTCTTCTGCCAGACAGAGAAATCGAATTCGTAATAGGCTTAGCACTGGAAACGGCACCGATTTCGAAAGCTCTATATCGTATGGCGCCAGTAGAAATAAAGGAGTTGATGATACAACCACAAGAGTTATTAGATAAAGGTTACGTGCGACTGAGTGTGTCTCCTTGGGGAGCACCAGTGTTGTTCGTTAAGAAAAAGGACTAATCGATGAGGCTCTGTATCGATTATCGAGAATTAAATAGAGTAACGATCAAGAACAGATATCCGCTACCAAGGATAGACGACCTATTTGATCAACTAAAGGGAGCGAAGTGTTTCTCAAAGATAGACTTACGGACAGGATATCACCAACTGAAGGTACATGATGAAGACATACCAAAGACTGCATTTCGAACCCGTTATGGACATTACGAGTTTTTGGTAATGTTATTTGGATTGACTAATGCTCCGGCAGTATTTATGGTCTTGATGAACCGAGTTTTCAAGCTATACTAGGATAAATTCGTAGTAGTTTTCATTGACGACATCTTGATCTACTCGAAGACAGAGGAAGAGCACACCAAACATCTGAAAATTGTTTTAGAGGCACTAAGGAAAGAGAAGATGTATGCAAAATTTTCTAAGTGTGAATTTTGGATGGAGAAGGTTCAATTCTTAGGACACGTGGTGGATAAGAATGGAATCTCAGTAGACCCTGCGAAGGTCGAGGCAGTAAGTAATTGGGAGCAACCGAAAATACTAACAGAGGTGAGAAGTTTCTTAGGGTTAGCTGGGTACTATCGAAGATTTATTTAGAATTTTTCTAAGATAGCAACCCCGTTGACCAATCTGACGAGGAGGACGGTGAAGTTTGTGTGGAAAGACAAATGTGAAGAGAGTTTTCAGGAGTTAAAGAAGAGATTAAGCGAAGCGCCTGTGTTGTCACTACCAGATGATGCGGGAAATTTTATGGTGTTTAGTGATACATCACACAAGGGACTTGGCTGTGTGCTTATGCAGCACGACAAGGTCATTGTGTATACATCACAATAATTAAAGGACTACGAAAAACGATACCCTACTCACGACCTAGAGTTAGCGGTAGTAGTTTTTGAGTTGAAGATTTGGAGGCACTATTTATACGAGGAAAAATGCGATATACACGGACCATAAAAGTCTAAAATATATCTTCACACAGAAGGAGTTGAATATGCGTCAGAGAAGGTGGTTAGAATTAATCAAAGACTATGACTGCAATATTCTTTATCACCTAGGTAAGGCAAACGTTGTTGCCGATGATCTGAGCAGAAAAGGAAGGGAGAAACTATTTCAATTGACGACTCAGGATGAATTTATAAGAGAGATGGAAAAATTAGTGATAGAGGTAAAAAAGCCCGAGAGGTCTGAAGAGAAGTTGTTTGTAATGGAAGCTCGTCCAACCTTGTTGGATAGAGTGAAGGAATCACAAGAGAAAGATGAAGAGTTCGAGAAAATCAGAAAGAGGATCGCAAAAAGTGAAGAAGAAAGATTCTGAATGGATAAAGACTGTATTTTGAAATTCGAAGGGAGCGTGTGGGTGCTAGCGGTAACGGAGTTGAGAGAAGAGATTTTGCATGAGGCACACAATACAATTTGAACCAGTTATCGAGCCTATACGTAAAGGAGATTGTTTCACGACATGGAGTTCCAGTGTCAATTGTCTCTGATTAAGATCCGCACTTCACGTTAAATTTTTGGAAAAGTTTGCAAGAGAGGATGGGAACACAATTGAGGTTAAGTATCGCTTATTATCCTCAGACAGACGGACAAAGTGAGCGAACTATACAAACACTGGAGGACATGCTTAGGACTTGCGTGATGGACTTCAAGGAAAATTAGGACGACCACCTACCCTTAGTTGAATTTGCATATAACAATAGTTACCATGCGAGTATCGGCATGCCACCGTATGAAGCTCGTTATGGAAGAAAGTGCAGAATGACATTATGTTGGGACGAAGTCGGAGAGCGACGAAGTCGGAGAGCGACGAAGTCGGAGAGCGACGAAGTCGGAGAGCGACGAATACTCGGACCAGAGCTAGTACAACAAATCGCAGACATGGTGACAGTGATAAGAGCCATACTAGTAGCAGCTCAAGACAGCCAAAAAAAGTACTCAGATTTGCATCGACAAGACTGAGACTTTAATGTCGGCAGTTTCGTATTCTTGAAGGTATCTCCATGGAAGGGAAAGATCCGTTTCGGCAAAAAAGGAAAGTTAAGTCCAAGATTCATAGGACCGTTAGAGATACTGAAGCGAGTGGGCGAAGTGGCATACAAAGTTGCATTACCACCCGAGTTGGAGCACATCCACAACGTGTTTCACATCTCCGTGTTGCGACCGTACAAGGCCGACTACAAGCACGTGATTTCTTATGAACCTATTCAGGTAGAGAAGAACTTGGCGTACGAAGAAATTCCTGTCCAGATATTAGATAGAAAAGAGCAAACCTTAAGAAATAAAGTTATTTCGTCTGTAAAAGTACTTTGGCATAACCACGATGTCGAGGAGGCTACGTGGGAGTTAGAAGATAGGATAATGAGGGATTATCCCCATCTATTTGTGTAACTTTGTAGCAATTCCGAGGACGGAATTTTTATAAGGGGAGAGGATGTAATACCCGAGAATTTCCGAATATTTTTTTAGTGAATATATTAATGAAAATGAATATTTATTTGAATATAAATGATTTTGTGTTATGAGATGAGTTAACTCAATTATATTAAATTAAAATTATAATAATTGAGAAAGAATGTGGAGTTTACGATAAGCTCGATGAATGCCTGGTGTGGCACAGTGAAGAGAATTATGATGATTTAAATTAATTAAAGAAAGAATTGATGAGTGGATGATTAATTAATAATATATTATTAATTAATGGTTATTATGAGTATTGGCATATTAATGAATAAATAGTTAATTTATATTTGGAGATTAATGTTTATTCAATTAATTGCTTAATATATAGTTATGTAATCACATGTTGTATAGTAACTGAAACTATATAATATAAAGTATAATGTGACATCTTGACATAACTATGTAATATAGAAACTATATAATAAAAGAAAGTTAGCCACGTGGGTGGACTTATAAGAATACATGTTGTATGTAAATTATACCATGTGGGACCAAACTATGTTATATAAAGTGTAGTGTGACACTTTAGTAAGAATATGCAATATAGAAACTATATTGTAAGAGTAAAGAATTGTAGGAGTTACATAGATGAACTTATGTGACCATGTAATAGATATAGTGCATTAATGTATACTATATGGAATATTAAATTAGAGTATGTGAATAATTAATAGCAACAATAATTTCAATAAGTTACAAAATTGTAATAATGTGGTTTGTGATAATATAGTATGTCACTATTCAATTAACTCATAATTTGATATTATTAAAATATACATGGATTATATATCAATGTGTGTACATGTATCCCAATGTGCTACCATGTAATGTTGCTGTGACATTTTAGGTCCATGTATACCCTAAATGAATTTAAGCCAAGATAAGCATATATGTGCATTAAGTGTATAGTATATAGTATTTCATTCCTAATTGGCAAATGCTGAGATATAAGTGTTGTCCCATATTGAGTGTCCATTTCTCCCCCATTTTTCCTTCACGTGTAAGGGTCAATGGCCTATTCTACTTCATCTCTTATTTCTCTTCCTAGCTAGCCTTCAATCAAATGATGGTCATGATAGCTAAGGGTGTGGGTTGAGGTAGTTGTTGGACACTATTCCACCCACTTCCCTCTATCCTTTGGTTCTTCCTTTCTTGCATTGATTCAAGCCTTGGGGCAATGGTTTTATATGGATATTGAATTCTCCTATAAATACCAAGCCTCTCTTCTTATGTAATGTTGCTAGAATTTTTGTCAAGTGTTGGAAGAGTGAGTTAAGAGAGAGTTCTGGAATTTGGGAGCAAGCTTAGCTAATTCAAAGGTTCAAGAGGTATAATCTCTAAACCTACTTTGAAATTTAATTCATAGAAATGAACATGAGATACTTGAAATCAATGTCTGTTAAGGTGCTAGCATAAATTGTTAAGTATATATATATGTTAGGAATGCAAGGTAGTAGTATGCAAGTATGCTAGCTAAATGTATTGTAAGGATTTGCTGAAGCTCTGCTGAAGCAGAACATTGTCTGGTCTGGAACCGGAGTGGCGCGGCCGCGCCACTCCCTAGTACAGATGCCACGCGGCCGCGCTGGCTGCCAGTCATGAATACTGAGTTTGTTGGACTGGAGTTATTCTGAGCATGTTATGTTAGCTTGATTATGTATGAAAATGACCCTAAAATATGTATTGAGGTTGTCTTGGTTAAGGCAAATCAATTTAACTCGGTTTAGTAAGAATATTCAAAGAAAACTTAACAAGTTGAAAACTAGAATTTGGGAACATGGAGTAATGTATATTCTGACCTTAATCATCAACATATTAAGTTCTGATATGTTTTGACATGTAACCCATATGTTAGTGATGGTATGGATTATTCAAGCATGGTTTAAAAAGAGAAGTTTCTAGTAAAGGACTAAACTAGCTATGTGTAAATGGACTATGTATACATTACATTTCGAACTTCAAAATCATGCTTATGTGGTCTATTTATGAGTATTCTTGATATGTGTATATGCAAGCATGATGTATAATAAGTGAAGTAGTTTCGCATGCTTAGATGATGTTGATAACATGTTAATGGAAACTTAGAATTTCACATACAAGCTTAATAAAATACATGCACTTGAGTCATGAACTTGTAAGTATGCCTATGTGATCTAATTATGTATATGAAAGCATGACATGTGATATGTAAAGCTACATTGTATGTAGAGTGGCTTAACATAAGTCTTTCAAAAGAAATATTGAAAACTAGTTTGTCAATAACTATTTAACGATTGAGATTTTATATTTAATTTTAAATACTTATTGAGTTAAATAAATATTTTATGTGATTTATTTATTGAGTGAAATAAATAAATATGTGATTTATGGAAGTGATTTAATTAAGTGTTATATATTACTTAAATGAATGTGTAATATTTAATTTAATTGATGTATATTAATTTTATATTATAGTTCTAATTTAATTGAGAGAATTAAATTAGATGATTTATGTGTTAGTGTTACATGAATTATAATTAGCGAGTAATTATAAAATGTGACAATTTTATATGATTAATTAATGTTGAATTTTAATTGATTAAATTAGTTGTTAAATGATTTAATTAATTAAAGTGTGACATTAAAGTATGTGTTAAAATAATTTATTAAAATAAAAGGAAAAGAATTTTTAAAATGATTTATACCAAACAAGGCCGTTGCTTTTGTTTTAAAGGACTGTTGCCAAACAGGGCCCTTACACTAGCCTAACCCTAAATTACCTAAACTATATTTGGATTTAATAAAGCTAGTTTCTAATTTTCTTGTAGCCAAACAAGTCAAGATGGCTTTTGAATTTTGTAACTGTTAATTTAATTAGAGTTAGTACGTATATTATTATATGTCAGTTATATATTTTTTATATACTACCTAAGTTTAAAACTACGTTAGTTTTCCTAAGTCTAAACTAAGAAAAACAAAGAAAGAAAAGAGAAGCAGAGAAGAAGAATACAGAGAAGAAGAAGAGAAGTTTGAGTAATCAAGAGAAAAATCATCTTCTTCACTTTATTAAGCATTAAGGTATTTCTTTAATTCCTTATATTTGATATATATATATATATATATATATCATGTTCTTCATGTTCTTCGTGTTCAATCTCTGTAAAATATTAAGATTTCATGGAAGTTGTAATTATGAGTTATGTGTATATATGATGTTCATATGTTTTCATAATTGCATGCCATGGAGAGTTTTCAAGAATACAATTGTTGGAAAAATAAGTTTTTATGTTCTTCAAATTTTCGTTCTCTATAAAAGTAAATTTTCATGAAAGTGGTATAATCATGAATTGAATATGTAATACCCGAGAATTTCCTAATATTATTAAATAAATACATTAATGAAAATGAGAATTTATTTAATATAAATGATTTTGTGTTATGAGAAGGATTAATTCAATTATATAAAATTGAATAATTATAATAACTGAGAAAAATGTGGAGTTTATAATAAACTCGTTGATAGCTTTATGGGGCACAGTGTTGAGGATTATTAATGATTATAGTAATTAACGAATGAATTATTAAAGTGAACGATTAATCTATATTAATTGTTAATTGTAGAATATTAATTGACGGTTATAGAATATTAACTGTGATTGATTAATAATACGTGATTATTATTATTGCGAGAAATATAATAATAATAAGCAATGTATGGTATTTAATCATATAAATTAATAATCAATGAGGAATGGATTAATTATTATTATTAATTAATTAATCAATGAAATGAATAATTTATTTATTTGACATTATGAATAATAAAATAAATAAGTAAGTTATTAATATAATAAGATTATATTGAATGTTATGTGCAAATGTGCAAGAATTAAATATAAAGTATATGGAATACGACTATATTATATAGTGTAGTGAAACACTTAGGTGTGACCATGCAAGTATACATAAACTATGTTATACTAGATCAATGTGAATACATTACACATAGAGACCATGCATTAAGATTGATTGAAATATATAAGCTACATGTTTATGCTTGTGTGACAATAAAATATGTTGGTATACATTGTATAATATATCATGAACATATTGTAAACTATTAGTTTTAATAAAGGAGACAGTGTAATGTGATAACATCCGATTAGATTATATCTGGTATTACAAAATGTACATGGATTATATGTGTCAATTTACACTTACTAATTATGTGAATTATTGTGACATTTCAATTAAAGACCTAAGCGTCTAAATATGTGTGTATATATAACCTAAGAATTAACACTAGTTTGTTTACAAATAGGAAATGCTGAGATTTCTATGCCTTGTCCCATATTACTAGACACAAACCTTGTACACGTGAAATGCATCATGAAGCTAGCCTACTATCTTCTCTCAAACTCAGCATTCTAGCAAATCATGATATGGGGAGTGGGCACAACAGTGTTCTTCAACCACTCTACCAACTCTTCCTTAGCTGATATACAAAGCTTCAATCTATTGGTTCAATTTAATGGACAATTGCATTGTCTGTGTAAGGATTCTTCTATAAATAGCAGCCATGCTTCTTCGTTTTCAATTTGCTAAGAGTTTGCATAAGTGGTGAGTGAAAGCAATATACATATATCAGTAGGAGAAGTTGGATTAGCAGCAAACTCTATTTGAATCCTAGCAGAGGTATAATCCTACTTCCTTTGTTCTTCATTTTCGTTTTCTGTTTCTGAAGTTTCCTTCAAATTCTTGATTATGCCAAATTGGTTCATAATTGGTTTGTAGAACCCTTATATTGTTGTTATATGAACATACATATATGATGAAACCACTATATAGCTTTCTTGACCTTCATTTCCATTTTTGCTCTGCAATTTCTGTAAAACATCAAATTCGTGAATTTGGTTGGAGTTCATGAAATTGGGAATTGATAAATGGCAATTGACTGTTATATAAGTATATATATATATATATATATATATATATATATGTGTGTGTGTGTGTGTGTGTGTGTGTGTGTGTTAGTAAGTTAAAGAAGGCTAATAGCATCTGGGTATGTTGAAATCGATGAAATAGGAGGTTTTGGGTCAGTTCTGCAGAAACTGTCCCCATACCGCAGCGCCATTGTCTGCGCCGCAACTTCACTAGCGCCGCAGCGCCAGCTTGATGCTGTTGTTGCCGCGCCGCAACGCCTACAGCGCCGCAGCGCCAGCTTGCTGCTGTTGTTGCCGCGCTGCAGCGCCGCTGTGCAGGCAAGCCCAGAAATGACTGTCTTGACTATCTGTTTGTCCAGTCCGAGAGCAGTGAAATTATAATTCATACTAAGTAAATGTAACATGATTCATGGAGTCCCTCTTATGCAATATATGTTTCCATAGTTTACTTAACATAAAAAGAGAACCCATGATTTTGAAAACATAAGCGTTGAACATGGACTCTAACATATTATATTAGGATTCTAGGTTTTGATTTTTTGAGCATGCTATATGGCCTTGAAATGGGTGTCAAACATGTTAACATATGAATCTAGATAGCATGAGCATGTTAGGCCTTATTAGTGAGCTTTACTAATGAGAATACAAGTTTTAAATGTGCACCTTGACATGTTAACTTGAAGTTTAAATTCTGAAGTTTATGAACGTGTTGGATAATACTATTGACTTCATTAACGTCATGCATATAAACATACCATGCTAGATGTCATGATTAAAATTTAGCGTAAATAGAGCATGTTTTCAACTAATAACTGTAATAGTTACATGTATGAAATGTGAATACTCATAAGTATGTATATGAATACCTTATGTGTTTTAAAGAGCGAGCATGATAGGCCTTATGAATTCCATGACCTTGAATGGCTTAAAATTATTGAAAGTGTTGACTTAGAATCTATTGCATGTATGATTGGAACGAGGAAAGGTTGTATACACTTAAAAGTATCCTTTAACATGTATATATGCTATATGATATCCTATGTCGTTACTTGAATCCGATTGATGGTTAACTCACAATAATGCTGTAAAGTGCTAGAAAGGTTATATTTGCTAATTATTGCGATCTTATATGATATGAGAATGTGTTTAAACTCAAAAGGAGGAACGTCAAGGGTAGAAATTAAATAACTGTGTAGCTAGGCTAAAACTTAGCTTATGTGTTGATCATATATTCGAAGATAAAATGTGGAGTTAAATTATATGACTAATGAATATCATATATATACGTAATTGTATTACGATAAGAATTCGAAAGTGTTGGCTAGCTTTACGTGAGTAAACTACGCTAAAGGCAAGTATCCTAACCGATGCATTTACTTTATGTAAGGAAATCTATGATTGTGCAAGTTTCCTAACTTACACTCTTTTACTGTACAAGTATTCTATCTTTGTATATTGCGAACTAGTTTCCTACTTAATCGTTTGGAATTGAATTAGCATACTTGAACTCGTATTTCATTAAAGCTATTATTCATGTTGAACTTAGTATTGTTCTTGAATATTGTGAAAGTGTCTATGCCATTTGATTCGGCTAGACTTATGCTATTGAAAAGCGTCCCAAACTAATTGATTGGTGCGGGATCTTGTATTTGACTGAGAAGAATAACCTTCTTTGAAGGGAATATATAATTGTCGGAGAACCGACGTGCACACTTGAGTATGATTGATTGTTATGCATAACGACAGTGCTTTAGGTTGATCACCTATTGTACCTGTTTTTGTTGGATTTTCAGTTTATTACTGTTAATTCTAGTAGAAATTCATAGTCCTTAGTGACTGCTCAGTATTCAGTTATCTTGAAATCTTGAATTGATTTATTATTGAATCACATTGATATTATTCTGTCCTTAGCGACTATTATTGAAAACTGTTGATATTCTTGTTATCCTTGAATTATCAAACCTTGTTATACCCTTTCGAAAATTAAGAATTATATCACTTACCCTTATTGTATATTACTTGTTGGGCAATTTGTGCTCATTCTTGCTTTCCCTAAAACATTTCAGTTAAGGTAGAGCATGGCGAACCTTCAGGCATTGATAAGGGCAAGGGCAAGGCTACCAACTAGCTTGTGTCTTTTGTTTTCAAATTTTAATATTGTATTAAGATGATGTAGTAAGACTGGATTTGATTATGTTTAAGCTTAAGTTAGATTATGTAATAAGTCGTTAATTGATATTATTATGTAATCTATTAAGTACTGTAGGTTGCGAGACTTGGGAGAATAATTATAATAAATCATTGTAAATTATTCTAGAGTAGATTTTCCACTGTGATTGTGTGATATTTAGTTATTATTATTGTGATGTATTACCATGAGCACGTCATGAACCGAATTCGAGAGACCAAGTGGCGGTCACGGATTTGGGGGCGTCACAGGTTGGTATCAAAGCTGTAGTTATAAACCTTAGGAACGAGTGTCCTTAGACTATAACTTAGGCGAACTTAGAAGTTGGAAAGGAGATAAAACTCACATAGAGTTTTCCCTTGAGCAAGACTTAGCGTGTTATGAAATGTACTTCATTCTATACAATGAACTTATGTTTTATTTAACATTCTAATGGAATTGCT